>APFE030226182.1:26717-57731 GCA_000404065.3 Pinus taeda | reverse complement strand
TGTACATTCATTAATACTTATCCAAAAGAGAAATGGGTGTATATCCTTAAATGACTAAAACAATTGCAACACGAAGTAGAAGATTTAGAGGACGTGTTTTTCACTTCAATTATTGATTGTTACTCGCAAGAACCTTTAGTTATTGAACACATTTGTTTAGTAAATTTTTCATCAAGCTATAAAAAAAGGCAATAAATGAAAACATGGTGATGTGTCATTTATCATAAGATTCACGAGGTATAGTGAACATAGGGACCCATACAACTTTTATCGAGAAAAGTTAATGCTATTTGTGCCATATAGGCTTGATGAATATGTTTTTAAACAAGTGTATTCTACTTAGATGAATGCCTCTTTAAGCCTAAAATAAACCACACGACAAAATTAACAAAGGTTCACTTATATAGTTCCTAAAGTGTGGGGTGACCTTGATGACACATCAAACATTTTTGAACTGAATGATTGTGGAGATTTCAATAGAGATGTAGTCGAAGAAAGCAATTCAATTTCCAATGGCCTCTTTTTGAACAAAGTAAACAATATGAAGAGTACAATATGGATGTTTACCTCCATTATTTTCATAGAATGAAAAACATAAAACATTAGTAGATCGATCTTATCATATTATAAAACAACCACATATACTATAGGATAGATAATTTTATCGCATAAGAAGACAATTGAACAAAGAACAATCAACAATAGTAAAAAGATATCGTGAGTAAGAAGAAACGATCTCCCCTAGAACTAATATATCTTTTTTGACTAGAGATGCATGCACTAGAAATACATTTACTTCAACAACAATCTTCCAATCTCTTGTGTGCATGTATAATAATATAATTGAATACGATCCACTTACATTTAAAGGAGTCATAACAGCTTATGCATGGAAAGCAACTTTCAATGTTGCTAGTGTTACATTGCACTTTACCTTTTCCATTCCTTTAACAAATCTTAATGCTTTCCTTTAAGCAAAGAAAAGATGGATACATTGTCCAAAAACTTTTAACACCTTCGTTGTGATTATTGATGAGGTTTCTCTTGTTGGCTCTATACTTTTGTACCATCTTGATAAACAATTGCGTGAAATAAAACATACTCCTACAAAATACTTTGTAAATGTTTATTTGATAATGTGTGGATACTTGTATTAGGTGTAACATGTCAAAGAATCTCTAGTCTTTGAACACATGATGTTGAACAAGTTGAGAGTGTCATACAGTTTATGGCAAGACAAAGTAATCTACTATGTTTTACATATTCTAGTGTGTCAAAAATATAATTTTTTTTTTGAACAAAATGAGATTGAATGCCTAGTCAAATATTGACATGGAACTCATCAATCATCATTGTTATAGACCACCACCAATTGATCCACTTTTTCCATATCTATTTTACAAAAATAAAGGTGTGCAAAGACACAATGAAAAAATGTTGTCACATGTAGATATAGAGTTAGTAGTCCTTGAAGCATTTGATAAGGTTGAAAGCATCCAAACAAACTTTGCATCTTATGAAAAATAACAATATTGCAATAAAAAATACTAGTAAAAAGGAATCTGCTTGTTGAATTATATGTTGGAAACGAGGATATTGAAGATGGCCTTCTTAATGTTGTTGATGGAACATTGAAAGTTTATTCTTCAAATGGAGAAAGTGGACAAGATGTACTTTAGACAAAATATTTTAATTCATTTGATGGAAAATTACAAGAAAAATTTTCCAAGAATTATATGGCACACATATTGCAACAACATGGACACCAATGTTTCGTGTTGCAAATATATTACCATCATATGGAAGGAAAGTTCATTGCATGATACAAAGACAATTTCTAGTACAACTAGCACGCGTTAGGACAATACATAGAGCATAAGGCTTGAATATAGAAAAACTTGCATTTTACCCAAGTAACATTAGAACACATGGTTTGGTGTACACAACTCTTTCACGATTGAAAATGATGTGTTCATTGTTCTTGCTTCAAAAATTAATACACCACAATTTCAAATGTTAGCAAAAAAACATACACATAAATGAAACAATTGATTGAAAATGCATTGTGGAACTTTGATCTTGTTTGTAATTATTTTGCAGATATTAATGCACTAACATTAGTGTCCCAAAAAACACATAGCTTGCATGTGCATCTTGATGATATTCAATAAGATGAAGACATTATGAACAATATGGTTATTTGATTCCAAGAGACATAGATGGATTGTCTATCTAACCAACATAGATTTTCTGACTTCAATTTGAATGCATTATACTTTGTTCATGGTGTCCTTACTCGCATAAAAAAAACAAGTAAACATATTTGAAACAAAAAATTTTGCAATGTAAAATTTGAGCTTGTAATGTCATAGATTTATGTAATATGACCAATTTGCATTATGAACATATACGTTGCTCCTTTTAGTCTCGTCTTTACAATCATTCAAACAATATAAATAATCAAATTACACATTCTCCATGGTGATTATATCTTGATTATTACTGATGATTTCAATGTTGACAGGCATTCAAATAGCCAAGCAAAAAATCAATTAATTGAATATATGCAATTGATTAAGTTACAAGAATTGACACACAAGTACACTCCAAACTCAAAATCTCAAATAGACCATATTTAGACAAATGTTGATCCTAGTTGTTGCCAATTTAGTTTATTGGACGCATGTTGGAGTGATCATGATGCAATTCATGCTATCTTGTGGCTAAATTGAACTTTGCAACAAATAGTGCCATTCTTATACCTGTTTTGTTTCTTCGTTGCAAGTTTTTTTTTTTAAGATAACAAGAGAAATCACTCCCCTTGTTCCAAGTGTTATTTTTTTCTCTTATTATTTATTTTCTTCTTTGGGACTTGATATTTTGTCATACACAATAGTACCAACATTAACATTTGTAACATAGATTCAAACATTTGTTGTCACAACATTGTTAGACATATGTTGACTTGAACAATGCCTACTCTTTAAGACTCATATAAATATACCAATTGCATGGTATACTCGTTGTTCTTCATCTAGTTTGTTTATATGCCTCGACTTTCTTTGACATTTGCAACACTTGAAGCCTCTAATTACTCCGATTTAGTTTAGGAATAGAAATTGTTTGCATAGAATTTGAGGCAATTGTCAATCAAACATTGGGGGTACAGTCATTTGAGCTACAAAGTTTATTCCTCTAGTGTGTATTTTTGAAAGATAGCATTATAGGGGCCGTGTTCTAATAACTAGTTCAATAGTCTTGCGTTGTGTACCTTTTCTTAATGAAAATGAGTAAATTTGAACAATGATTCCTTTTGACATGCATATAAATATAATTACTACATGTGTTTAACACTATGTATGCATGACTTAAGTAGATTAGTGAGATATGTTTAAGTTACACAATTAAAGTTTAAAACATCTAATCCCCTGTATATATTTTTCAATAGTTGATATGCAATGTATTTACTTAATGGATGTGCTTCTACAATTGTAACAATGAGAAAGATGTCGGCTCGCAAAGTAGACAATGGAGCCATTGGCAATGAAACTAGACATTTGGATAATCGATTCACTCTTTTTGCCTCCACAATCAAGAACACATCACAATCTTTGCATTTGCAAATTAATCAACTTTTGCAATTCCTTTTTCATTTTTATTATTTTTAAAATAGGAAAAAGATACAATCTCCTAAGAGAAATGTTTTTTCCTTTCACAACCAAGCAAAAGAAATGACAATCACATCATCCATAATTGGAATTTGCATGGGAAGCTCAACAAATAATTTTAAAGGAGATGTCTTAGTGTTGTATGGCCTTGTTTCTATTATGGCATCTTGCTCACCACCAAAAACTCAAGTCATACAGGCTAATATTGTTGATGTACATGAACAACTTACAATAATTGTTAACATAAGTGATAAGATAATTTCTCAATTATTGTCGTATTTCATTGTTGGGAGCAATGTTTGTATAATAGGATTCAACGTCATTAAAAAAAATGAATGAGGAGACCATAGTCAATACATCTAATTGACTCCAAGCTCTATTGTTGATATAATACTAATGTTGTATTTTGAACATTGTCTTACTCCACATACTACAAGAAGCGAATATAGATTATTTAGTTGGAACCTTTGCAAAACTTGCTACAATATGCTAACAAAAAAAATGTCAATTTGAAATATATATCAACGATGGTGAAACAAAAAATGATAGTGCCACAATATTCTTTAGAGTCTTTGAATCTTGTTTTCCTTTGCTTTTTTGCTATATGTTCTTCCTTTTTTTTTTCAATTCTTCTTAAAATAATTCACACTTTCATGCTTTCTTTGTTGCAACTAATTGCATTTTTCACTTCATTTTTTACCAGGTCCATTTGGGTAAGCAGTATAAAAAAAATACATTGAACTACAAAAATATATAGCAAGCATAAAGACAATCATGCTTCTATTCAAAAACATGGTTCAAAGTGGCCTAAAAGGGTCACATAGCATACATACACGTCTATCAAGTTTCTTTGAGCCACTTAAAGATGAATCAACAAAATCTTATTTTCAAACTCTTGCAAGAACAAATGTTCACACAAGTTTTCAATTGCATATTAACTTTTTATAACCTTTCTTTTATTAATTTTTTGCAATTATTTGATCCTTACCCTGCTCTTTTCTTGTTTATGTTCTTTATCCAACGTAAATTTAAAAAAATGTATGTCTATCAACAACAAACTATTACAAATTATTGGAGTACTCAATCCAATTGGTATGTTTTCCCCACCATACAAGCCATTTTGCAAAGAGTGTAAACAACTTATTAGAACAATTTAGTGTATTGTAAATAGCATGCTTTATTCCACAGAGTGTAGTTGCAAAATGTAACAAAATTTGCAGTGTACAATTAAGGATGCAGATGGAAATTTAATTTGCACCCTTCCAAGGGACCTTCCTCAACAATTCTTCCAAAAACTTCTGCATATATCCTTTGCACAAAATAAACAAAACATCCCATAAACTATTTTTTTTGTTATGTGGATTCTCAATAACTGGGACTTTTACAATTTCAATGGACATTTTCATTGTTAGATCTAAGACTTTTATGATCCATAATGTAGATATCAGTCTTTCGGATTAATCACATCGTTAGGATTTGGTCGACATTTCAAACCAAATATTAGTTGGTTTGAAACGTCGACCAAATCCTAACGATGTGATTAATCCGAAAGACTGATATCTACCTTGTCCTAAGGATGAACCACATTAGTTGGTTCGAAACGTCGACCAAATCCTAATGATGTGACATTGTCATTGTCGACATCAAAAAAATTAAGATCATTTAGTATCAAAATGTAAGTTCACTTATATTATTCATATAACAACAAAAAACATAAATGGATTAACATATTTTTCTTTTTCATTTTATCTCTTTGCACACTTTGTTGCTAACCAGTAATTCTTTTTTATTCTGTTTGCGTAGATTTTCGGTTCCATTTCATCAAGAACTACTACTATGAACTTTTTTTTGTTCCAGGTACCTTATTTACATTATGGTTCATTGGAACCCAATCCCATTCCCCTAAGGACCGATGCATTTACTTTTTAGATTAAATATTTGCACATGCCTTTCCTTCTACACATGCCTTCCCTCCACACATGCCTTCCCTCTGCACACACCTTTCCTCTATAGATAAGTAATCCTTTATTAAGTATTCTTAATTTATTCACCACAAATTTATTATTTATTATTTTCACCCAATTTTATCATTTATTTTGACCTTGGGCATCATGGAATTTATTTATTTATTTATTTTTTTATAACTAAAACGGTTGTGTTTTATTGAGAATTCCAGGTTGGGCAAAGCCTAATCAACCGAATTACAATTCATGGATTTACATGAGCACCTCTCCCAATTAAGGGATGATTGCCAATTTCAAAGCTCCTGCGTTTATGCTGATCATTCCACTTTGCTGAGTGCAGCCTGTGTTTGCCAATCTGTCTGCCTCCTTGTTTAAATCTCTGAGGATATGAAATGTTTGCACCGAGGAGAAATCCTTCATAATTCTGTTCACTCTTGAGAGTTGTTTATTTAACAGAGGATCATTTAACCATTCCTTGCTTCTTAATGCCTTTATCAGCAGTTCTGAGTCCCCAAAAATGATGATTTCTCTTTGGCTTTCTTTCCTGGCTAATTGGCAGGCTTTTAAGAGACCAAGAACTTCTGCCTGGTTGTTGGTTTTCGTTCCTAATCCCCAACTGAAATCTTCTTTTTCTCCACTCAGATAATAAATTACCCCTCCTGCTCCTGAAGTGCCTGGATTGCCTTTTAAAGCGCCGTCAAAGAAGATAGTGCACTTGCCCTGGGATTTCCACCACTGCTGAAATCTATCCTCGGGTTCTCGGACCTGCCATCTTTCCTTGTGGGTTGGTCGAGTGATTGCTGAAGGTCTGGTAATGAATGAGAAACCGTCCAGCCAGGCCTTTTCCTCTGTTCGAAGGGAATTGTCATCTTTGACTGAAGAATAGTTCAGGGTTTCAAGAAGGAGTTTCTTTGCCTGTTCTGCCACTTTTTCTGCTGCTATTTCATTTTGGTTGAAGATAATTTTGTTCCGGGCAAGCCAGAGCTTCCAGCATAGGTATTTTGGAGCAGCGATCCATATCTTGTACCATGGAGATTTGCCAGCAATATTATGTGGGTAGCTGGCTTTCCAAGAGGTGAACATTTCTGCTATCGTACATTGAGCTGAGGGTCTCACATTTATTCTTGTCAGAAAAATATTCCAGACCTTCTTGGCATACTCACAATTAATAAACAAGTGATCTGTGGTTTCCTGAGCATTTTTGCATAGAACACATCGGTGGGGGCCTGCTATGTTTCTCTTGCACAGGTTTTCTCCAGTCAAGATCTTGTTATGGAACAAAATCCAAAAGAAAAAGTTGATCTTGGGAATGCTAAAACTGTCCCATACCTGCTTCCATACTTCTTTCGGATGAGGCGAGTTCTTTTTGCTTTGCATTTGTAGATATCCTTGCCTTGCTGTGTACACACCCGTCTTTCCCCATCCCCAGGAGTCTTCTTCATCTCTATGGACTGGAGCGAAGTCTGAAATCGCCTTTTTAAGGGCGTGTAGCTATGTGGCGAGTTGCGCTGGTTCCTTGGGGAAATTCCAGCATTGCCACTCTCCTCTGTCATCCCATCCAGCAATATCTTCGATCTTACGGATTCCTTTTGACCGTAGCCATACTCTTATCTCTGCGATTTCACTATTTTCTTTGAGGGGAGGGTGTCCCATGACTCTGTCTTTCCATAACAGAGTGTTTTTGTCGTTCCCAGGAATTTTGAACAGGTGGGTTTTGAAGAATTCAATACCTTTGCTGCATAACTTCCAGGCTTGCGTTCCTTTAGGGGCTTTCTCCGGAATGAAGGTTCTTATTGACTGATGTTTGAAATATTTGTATTTTAATATCAGGCTGACAGGGTGACTAGGCTCATCGAGCAACTGCCACAGTAATTTGCATCCCAGCACTATATTTGCTAGAAGAGGATCTCGTATTTGGAGTCCTCCTTCCTCCATAGGTCTTTTCGTTGTTTCCCAATTTATCAGTTGAAATCTATTGTCATTTCCTCTCCCTCCATTCCACAGGAAATTTCGCATAAGGCTGGAGATCTGATCTGAGATTTGCTTTGGAGCTAGCATTAAGGAGGCCTGGTACGTGGGTAGTGCCGAGAGTACAGCTCTAATGAGCGTGAGTTTACCTCCTGTGGTGAGCCAATAACCTCCCCATCCTGCGATCTTTTTCTTAAATTTGGAGATCACCTCTTCCCACAGTTGATTCCTGTTGGATCCCTTTGTTATTGGAAGACCCAAGTATTTGAATTTGTCTCAATCTGCGTACCCATTGAAGCCCAGGTTGCTGGCAATTCTGTTGATTGTCTGCTGATCTGTGTTCCACCCATAGACAACGCTTTTCCTTTCGCTGATTAACACTCCAGAGATGTTGCAGAACTTTTTGAGGATGATCTTGAAGGAGTTCGCAATTCGTAGAGATGCGCCCCCAAGCAACAGTGAGGCATCAACAAACAACGCGTGGTTCATTGGGTCGATTTCCTTCACAATCCTGATTCCAGGGAGGTTACCATTTTGTTTTTCCAAAGTTAATTTTCTACTCAGAGAATCTGCCATCAGTATGTAAAGAAATGGAGACAAAGGGCAGCCCTGCCTCAATCCCCTGGTGGCTAAGAAGAAATCTGCTGGTCTGCCGTTTACCATAGGAGCTATCCAGATCTTTTCTAGACATGCTTTGATTAGATTTATAAACTCTTGATTGAAACCGAAGGCTGTAAGGACCCTGTACAAAAAGGAGCGATTAACTCTATCAAAAGCATTACACATGTCCAGTTTTATAAGCATACCTTGTTCTTTGCGCGAATGGCTCGAGTGCAGAGCTTCTTGGACTTGGATAACATTGTCCAGAATGTGTCTTCCTTTCACAAATCCCCCCTGAGCTGGAGAAATGAGCTCTTGCAAGAGAGGCTTGATTCTGCTCGCCAGAAGTTTGGACACAATCTTGTAGGACGCATTGCATAGAGATATCGGCTTGTACCTGTCAAAAGATCTTGGATTTATCTCCTTAGGAATTAAGGCAAGAAAGGTTGAGTTGATTCCGCCCCCTATCCTTGCCTTTCTCATGAATCCACGTATCATTCTGAGGAGGTCTGGTTTGACTAATGCCCAACAGATTCTATAGAAATGGATTGTAAAACCATCTGGTCCTGGCGCTTTGTCAGGCTCCATAGACCACACAATGTTGGATACTTCTTCTTCTGTTACTGAGCTCATGAGGTTTTCATTATCCTCCGTGCTGATTAGCTTTGGAATGTTAGCGAGGAACTCTAGTGTGTCTTCCTCACTCCCCTCCTTTTCTGTTGTAAGTAGATTTTGGAAGTGATTTACAGCAGCTTCCTTGATTTGGGCGAATCCTTTACAAACCTGTCCATTAGGTAAGATGATTTCTGCTATATGGTTTCGGCAGAGTCTAGCCCTAAACTATTTATAGAAGTATGCGGTATTTCTATCCCCAGCTTTAAGCCACAGGCTGCGATACTTTAGACGCCAGTACTCTTCCTCGCTTCTAAAAGAACAATATGTTTTCCTTTGTGCAATTTTTTCTTGGTCTAAGTCCATGGAATGGATGTCTTTCTCTTCCAAATCAAATTGAATTTCTTCCAGCTGTGCGACAGCCTCTTTCCTCTTACTGGTGGGAGTTTTCATAGGTTTCTTTATCCACTCTTTAAGAGCCTTCTTTGTATTTTTTATTTTTTGCTCCCAAACATAGCTTGGGGAGCCTGAGACTTCTGTGTTCCAAGCTGCTTGGACTGTTTCCATGAATCCTTCCCTTTCCGCCCAGAGAGGACTGAAGCGAAAGGGGAGGGGTCCAAGATCCTCTTCTTCTTTCAGGCAGAGGAGGACAGGTTTGTGATCCGAACTGAGCTTTGGAAGGATCTTATTTATGACTATTCTTTTTCCCATCATTATAGAGCTGCTGACGAGGAATCTATCCAATCTTGCTGCAATATAATTTTCTCCTGTTCTGTTATTGGTCCATGTGTATTTTCCTTTAACTGGCTTGAAGTCTACTAATTCCCTCTGTAATATTATGTTCTCCACTGTGGATAGAAAAGGGTCTCTTGAGTAAGTCCCTCCTCTTTTCTCTTTAGGATCAAAAATTATGTTTAGGTCGCCTCCTATAATTATGTTCCTGGGATTGTTGTGATCTAAAAACTCTGATAGAGTCTTCCAGCATTCTCTCTTTTCCTCGTAGTGAACAGGAACATACATATTAAACAAGGCTATGCTGAGATTGCTTGCTATATGCCGTAGTTCTGTATATATCCAATGCTGGGTCTCGAATGATCTTTCTAGGGAGAAGGAATTTTTTGCCCAGAATGTTCCTATTCCTCCAGCCGTGCCTCTTGCACTCACAACCTTTCCGGAATCGAATTTCCATTTGGTGTTACAGGTACTTAGAAGGATATCCCCTTCTACTTTTGTTTCTTGGAGCATGAGGATGTCTGTGGGTTCCATTTTCAAAAGATCCTTTATGGCTTCTGGTTTTGTGGGATTCCCCAAACCCCTGCAGTTCCAAGAGATCAGCTGCATCATTTACCACTTATAGGGGTAGGCCCTCCTCCTTTGGGGGCCCGAGGCCTGGTATTCCTCCCAAGTGTCATTTCTATGGTGGCTTGACTGCCGAGGGTTTTTTGTCTTTCTGACTCCTCTTCTCTATTTTCCCTGTTTGTTCTTTGTCCAACCTTTTTTGCTGTCCTTTTGAATGTTTCATTATCTGATGAGCCCATATTCTCTGTGGTTTTCTTCTTTTGTTTGATAATATCAACGTAGGTAGGGGAGGAAATATTGCTTGGGGTAGGGATTGAGTTATTACCTGGATCTATGGTGTCGTTATTCTCCAGCTGAGGTGGATCTTCTTTCTCTGCCTCTGGAGGATCTGAAGGCGGCGTGAGAATTTCAAAGGGGTTTTTGTCCCCTTCATTGCTGATTGTGTCTCTGCTCCCGATGTTTTGATTGCTTGTATTTCCATTACCTGCTTTATTCTCTGTCTCTTTGGCCTTATTTTTGTTGCTTTGTCTGTTGCTTGTTGGTTTCTTTGCTTGTTTCCATTGTTCTCCCCTTTCCTTCTCTGTTGTCTCCTCATTTCTCTTTTTGCAGTATCTTGCAAAGTGCCCGTACTCATGACAGTGTCGACACTTGAAAGGCAGCTGTTCATAGTCGAGCTCTTGGATATATGTCCAGTCTGGCACCGTTAGCTGAATTGCTTCGGGTAATCCTATTTCCAGATCAACCTCCACGCAAATCCGAGCGCAGGAGAATTGATCCTTCCTTGGGGCCTGATCTATGAATCTTCCTAGTGCATTGCCAATGGATTGCAGTGAGTTTTGGCTCCAGCAATGAAGGGGAAGATGCGGGAGGCGCACCCAGACAGGAACAGCCTTGGGCACATCTTGTGTTGGGTCGAAATCTGGGGTCCATTTGTTCAAGTAGAGGCCTTAAGGGCCCATGAAGTATGGCCCATTTCTAAAGATCAGGCTTCTGTCCTCTGCATTTTCAAACAAGAAGACGAAGAACCCTTTGCCTACGAAGTAACTCTTTATTCCTTCGTTAACCAGAGGTAACCAATTTCTTCTAACCCATTCTTTGACTGCTTTCGGGGATGGCCACAGTCCGGTAAATTGGCCAATGAGGCCTCTTTCTGCGAGGTTCAACGCTGATTTACAGGTTTCCTCCACTGGCAGGGTCACCTTGGGGATACTGCCCAGTTTTTTAACAAACTTTTGCTGCGGGCCTGTTGGCTGGCGTTTTCCTGCAGCAGCAACCAGATTTTTGAAGTCTACCTTGGGGATACTGCCCAGTTTTTTAACAAACTTTTGCTGCGGGCCTGTTGGCTGGCGTTTTCCTGCAGCAGCAACCAGATTTTTGAATGCTTCGAGCTCCGGAGGTAGGAGTAGGGTGGGGCCACCTTAGGCTCCATGGGGGGGACCGTGAGGAGAGAACTTCGACGACGCGGCTAGGGTGCAGCAGCACAAAAGTTTTTGATCTATTCCTATTTTTCAATCTAATGTTCTTTCCATGATTAGTTAAATTAAATTAATCAATAATGGGGAACCTTTAAAATTTTTAGTATAGAGTCTTTTAATAATTAAATAAAACAAAAGTCCCAAAAAACCAAAAATATGTTATCCTCACATAGGCCTTCAATCTATTTGAATTCAAATAACTTAAGCAAAAATTTATGAGAACCCTTCACATATCGCATATCGGCAATCACACAGATTAGAGCAAAGCAAGCTTTTAAGCAAAAGTGCGATGCGACTTGCCTAAGACTTAATGAATTAACGATAGGTCATATATAAATTTAATAAAGAAAAACCCTCCACTCATACAAAGGTCAAAATTGGTCCTGCCAGCAAGCCACGTCATCATCGCAAATAGAACAATGCAAAGTTATATTGGCACTTTCCATTGTTACCACAACTCCAACCTCCTAATAAAACTTTCTTCGATATCATGAGAAGTACTCCATCGCAATTTCCTCGTTGCAATACTCATATCGCATCGCAAAACTCAAGACGAGTCTTGCCAAGGGAACTTCTGATGCGATAATTCTAGCTACAAGCCTTTTGCCGCATATCTAAATGGTTAGTCCATCACATATCAACAAGAGGAATATTTCACGAATCAGATGATATGCATGCCAAAGAAACTTGCGATGCAAAATAAGCCAGCAGAGCGCTGACCTGTACAAAGAGCATGTGAACCCACGTTTCTTCATTTATGATTAGTTATAACGGTATTGATGGTTCTTGGTAATGTAAATGATTTGATTGATCGCATTTAGTGTTTCGATATTTTTTGTTAATTGCCTATTTTCATGCTATTTCAACATTCTTGCCTTAAGTTTCTAACTCTAAGTGTTTGCTCCTTATTTTTTTCATTCTCTCTGTTGCAGACTTGTCCCGATAAACAGAACTCAGGTGAAATGTCGAGAGCCGCTAAGAAGAGAAAGAAACCAATGGTGCCACCATAGCTAGCTCCACCTAATGCATAGGTTATTGATATGGCTCCATTGTTCTCTGATACGACGTGCACTATAGACTTCGGGTGTTCTTCTTGGGAAGCAATATATAAACTATTTGAAAAAGAAGAATCGAGAGTAGTTACGAGACAAGTCACAACGCCATATGACTGTACATCGACTTCAAAAACCACCTCGGCAGACGTCACCAATTCCCATCTCCATCGAATTGCAGCTCGGCCAAACATTGTGCCATACACTGATTTGGTAAAATGGATTATTAACAATGTGAACGTAGCAGATAGAACCTTCATAACCCTGAAGACACGGATGCTAATTGGTTCATTTAAAGATGAAGATTTAAGAAGGACGTATCATCTGCCAGAGCCATAGAAAATCTATAATGTGTAGTTTCTTTAGAAGTTTGAAGCAAAAAATGTAGTTCAGTCAGACCCGATAAGGTAGTGGAGGCTCGAACCGAACAAGCACAAACATGAAGACAAGGGTATGTATTCTCTAGCCTCCCTTACTAGTCCTCATTGTCACATTGATGCAATGATGTGTAGATTGTTCAGACAATCTAATACACAGAAGTTCACGATAGAATTGGTTCCCCTAATGGAGGCTTCCTCTGAAGCCTATATTATGGATTGGGCCACTATCATATCCAACAATATAGTCTCCCAGATCCTAGCCTACCGAAGAAAGCACAATATTACTACCAAGACCGTGCCCTATCTCGATCCATATTTACCATAAAATCCTATGGGAATCCAATTACCAGCCCCATTTTTATAAAATCTGCCATGGAATGATGTTACCCTTATACCAAGTCATCTTTGATGTGAGACCTCATAGATTTTATAGAGAAGCCAACGATGACCTTACAGCTATAAGAAAATGGTTTGGAGAGGAATTTTTCACCTATGTTAGGATTTCTGGAAGCCTAGCTGCTCCTGATGTCCTCCCTCTCTATGTACTTGACAAACTCTTAGCCCGAGAAGTTGCCTATCAAATTGTGGGCAATGACTTAATCAAATCCCTTAAGGAAGCCAAAAAGTCTATCTAGCCATCTTTTCCTACTCGTTGTGGAGTTTTTACTTTAGATAATTTCAAGCATGCAATGCTTGAAATTGAGAATATACTATGTATGAAATTTCCCACTATTAGGCCCAGGTAGTATGATCCAAAAAAGGTAGCCCAGAATTTCACAACTCAGGTGAAAGTTTGACAATTTTAGCATGAGCCTGATGATTTCGATGACCTGTTTGAAACAGCCTGAGACTATCAATAGGTAGAAATGTTAGCCAAAGCTCGCTGGAACCCCGAAGAGTTAATCAAGTTCAAAGAGTACATGAGTACAAGGTTAGAGAATCTCCCCCTTGATATATTAGGAATTTTGCAATCAGTTCCACAACACGAACATGTTTCAACCCAGGTTTCAATGGATCCCAAAGTTAATTAGTGAAAAAAGGAAATCATAACATCAACACAACAGACTGAGGAGTCACCGTCTACTAGTGATTTAGACAAGGTATGGGAACAATTTGATAAAATTGTTGATACAACATCACAGTAAGAACCGACCTCATCTCCAAAAGAAACTCTTAAGGCTCCTGAGATTACAAAGAAATTCCCTCCCACTATTGGGTCTTTAGATAAAGAAATGAATATTGATGACTTGGAAGTCATTCCTGCTCACCCTACATTTGAAGTCGTGCTCATAATAGAAGAAATCCATCCCCTAGATGTATTTTACAGTCTAAAGCACAAGGCTATCATGAGTAGACAAAGGAAGAGGTAAAGGACTGAACAGTCCCAAGCGTTAGTTCCTGGAAATATACCATTAGATATCTTGTGGAAGGATCCACAAACTGATCCTATTGATGATCTAACAAGGCTATCAGAGTTCAAAGGAGCATATGCTACAACCATTGTTGATAAAGCCTCAGAAATACAACCTCTGATCAAGGAAAAGGTTGAAAATATCCTACAATTAGAACATGCATTACTTAGTGAAAAACAAAGTATAAATGAGAGATGGCAAGCATGGGTAACCCAGCTGCAGAAAATCTTTGATGAGATGAAGCTTCAACATGAAGCTGACATCAAAAGAAAGAATGACCAATTACAACAACTCCAGCTTATGATTGATCAATTAAAGGATAATCCTAAGCCTGAATATTTCAAGAAAGAAGCACGGGAACTTAACACTCTCCTTACTTAGCAACAAGTTGTCTTCTCATATAAATTGACAACAATCGATGATTTGTGTAAATTAAGTGATTCACTAATAAATCAGTTGTTCGACATAAAGACATACTTTGATGATATTGAAGAAAATATTTCTGAATATATTTCCTGGCAGTACAACGTAGATGGCATAATAACTGATCCTCAAAGGATTCCGGATTCACAGAAGGAAATCCTTTTTCTAGACTGGGATATGAAGATGAAACAAGTAGAGGCAACCATTTTTAGCGCAAGATATGTTGCCAATAACCTCACTAAAACCATTCACGAGAATTTGTTCAATGCTAATTTGATTCAAGAATGCCCTATAGATGCCTTGCATGATGTCAAAGCACTAATGAAACACTGACAGGATTGGTCTAAGACGAAGGAAGATAACATCAAAAAGTTATCTAAGCTAACTTTTGAACATTATTGGCAACCCTTGGTCAAACCACATAGCTAATGGCTTATGTTACGGTGCTTAACCAATACCACATCTCATATGCTCCCAACACTCTCCAATGCAGTTTGTGTGGGATAAATGCAATTAAAGCCAACTCATCCTCCAGAATTGAATCCCATGATAGATATCTACGAACTTAGGTAGCAAATGGGAGGACAACAAGATTCTCATTCTCGATGAATTGTTCCAACATACTCTATTTTTATCTTTTAGTTTTATTTTAAGGATGGTTTGTTTGAACCTCAACATTTCAAGTATTTTCTATTTTTACAGTTGATCCTTTAATTATAAATACCCTTTCATGTCTTTTAGAAAGGGGTTCTGAATTTTTGTAAGCAAGACTTAAGAGAGTTGCATTACTGTACCTTTTAATCCTCTTAATAGGAAATCTGAACCAAGAATATTTTTTTTATGAGCAGAGAACTGATATATCAGGTACTATTATCTTTATGTTATTGTTGTATTTATATTTGATCAATAGTCACATATTTTCTTTACTATTTTGCTGTGTATGATCTTATATGAACTTGAATACTTATTCACTATTGAAGGGTATGAAGTTGTTATTTTTTAATGCATTGTGAAAACGGCAAAATCTTATATGCGATATACATTAACAATTAATTTGATTAACTATTTAATCAAATTAATTATCTTTATTGCACTTATTTCTTGAATCGCTAGATGATCTATATTGTTTAGCATATTAGAGAATCTTTCAATCGCACATATAAAGATAATTTAAATCTCAGGAAATATCTATATCTATATCTCTCTCTCTCTCTCTCTCTCTCTCTCTCTCGTCTACTCTCTCTTCTCTAATATATATATAAATTAATATATATTATATATATATCGTCACATTCATTTCACCTACATTATACTTCAAATTCCATTATATACTCTTAAAGGGAAACTGGTCCCATTATCCCCAGTTGGAGCCACTATTATAAACGGAAAAGGAATGATTTTCAAGTTATCGACCGGGTGGTTATCCCCGATGTTGAGGCAACAACATTTCAAGCCCTCAACCTTTTTGGCGCTAGAAGGAAGGCCATGACTATGAATGGAAAAAAGGTTTGATCCCAAATCAAAAGGCCATCTAAAGAGTCACTCCTCCTCAAGATCTCCCCCAACTTCTAACTCTCATTTCAAATCACCTACTCCTAGACTAGAAGTTTTGAAAACAACCACAAAATCTCCTAGCACACTACCTAAGTCATCTGATCAACCTCCTTCTCAGAAGATACCTGAAGTTCAAACTTTAATTCAAAAATTAGAAGGAATTTCTATTTCGGAAGAAAATTCACAACATTCTAAGCTGTTTGAATGTAGTGTTTCCTCATCTGTTCAATCTACTCGTATTTTGACTCATTCCCAAAGTGAGAAACTCGGGGTTACTCCATTTGATTTTCCCTTACTTTCCCACCAAAGAAAGATGAAAAATTCTGAAATTCAATCATCCACTAGTGATATTTTATCATCCAATCCACCTCAAACACCTTCATTTCATACCTCATCACCATTTTCCTATCCTCTGATCAATCCTCCCATTCATTCTCCCCCTTCTCAATTAACTGGTGCTGATTCAACCAACACTAACACATGGGCTAATTCTTCTTCCACACAGCCAACCTCTTCTACTATTACAACTCCTACTCAAGTTCCTATAATGGCAGGTAGACAACAAAACCCAACAACAACTAGAACATGGACTAATCTTGGAGTTGTTCAAATGGCAACACCTCTCCATCCTCTACCTAAGCATCTTGAAATATGGTTACCAAAGTTTAATCTTGACGATGGAATCCCTGCTAAAGAACATCTCCATAATTTTATGTTGGCCATTAATCTCAATGGAGTAGTAGAAGAAGATTGTGTAGTTAGATTATTTCCCTATACCCTTGAAGGACCTGTAGGTTCGTGGTACTTCTCATTACCACGAGCATCTATATCTAGTTGGGATATATTTGAAGAACAATTTTTGACTAAGTTTGGTGATGATCGCACAACTGCTACTCTAATAAATGATCTCTCCAATATTAAAGCCTATCCCAATGAGAAAATCAAATCTTTCAATTCTAGGTTTAATAAATTGTTAAACAAAATTCCATATACCTCTAAACCTAGTGTTAATGTCCAAATCAAGTGGTATATTTCTTCTCTTCCTTCCAATATTGCAATTTTTGTAGATATGGCTAATAGAGCCACTTTGGTAGATAACTTGAAAGAGTCAATATTTGTAGAAAAAAGGATTCTTGCCTTAGTAAATAAAACTTCTCAAGAAGAAAGAAATACTAATAAGGTTACCTTCAAAGAGTAACGAAAGAAGAAAACTCCCAAAGATCCTTTTGATCTAGAAGGATTAGAAAAGGTCCTCAAATTGATGTCAAATGAAATGGTAGAAATAAAAAAGCAAGTAGCTGAGTCTTCTAAAACACCTTTTAGATCTTTTAGGAGAGCCCATACATCAAACTCTCAGCCTCCTAATGTCATATCAAATTTTGAATCTGATCTAGAGGAGGATGAAGAAGAAACAACATTATTTGTCGATGATTCCCACGAAGAAGAAACAACCGAATTTAAGGGATTATGGGACTTTATTCTTCCTACTTTGGATAATTAAGAAGAACATGAAGCTTTGCTAGTTAGTACACAGAGTAAAGGTCCTACAGATTCATCACAGTCAACCCAAAAGCAAAATTATTCTACTCCTAGTATTAAGGACAAATATGCACATAAAAAATCCGCTTCTACATCTTTTGATTCAATTCCATCTTCTTCCAATTCTCCATCTACATATAAAACTCTGGTTTTTTTTGACACCATAGAATATAATATAGTTGAGGATATGAACAAGGTCAAGGCTAACATTTTCTTCTATGAAGTAGCTAAACTAAAGCAACAACATAAATTTTTACTTAAAGAATTGAATGCAGTCCATGAATCCCCTTTGCCCACTGCTGTTACTTCTAAAGCTTCTAAAGGAAAAGGAAAACCTCCCATCAATCCTTCAGATAAGATTGATCCCACAGAAGCCATCCTAATTGGAGATAGGTCAAACTCTCATACTCATCCTTTCCTTCTAACCTTTGAAATCTTTAATAAGAATGTGCATAATTGCATAGTAGACTTTGGGGAATCTTCAAATGTATTTCCTTATTTAGTTTGTCTTAAACTGAACATTGAACCCCAGAATTCTGCTATACATATTGTTCAACTCGATAGAACCAAAGTCAAAGTGTTAGGGGAAATTAATTATGTTCTCATTAGACTTTATTCTAATGCTAAAGTTTGTCAAATCATTGATGTACTAGTTGCTGATATTCCTGATTTTTACAGTTTACTTCTAAGAAAAGATTGGTCAGAGAATTTACATGGTTATTTCACTACTGACTGGTCTGATATGTGGCTTCCTTACAATGGTAAGCCTAATCAAATTCGCATTGACCACAAAAATCACATGAAACATTCAGTAACTAACTTGGACGAGGAAAATGAACTAGTGTTCTTCACCAATAACATTCTTGGGAACTACTATTTAGAGTCATTCTTGGGTAGTTTCAATGCACAAGAATCTCCTTTTGAGATTGATTCTGTCACCTCTCAAGTTGAAAATTTTTCACAGACAAACTCATCTATATGTGTAAATATTGTAGATAAAACAGTGGTTAAATCTTTATTTTGGACCTTATATTTTGATGGTTCTCGATCCAATGATGGTGCTGGAGCATGATGTATTTTAGTAAATTCTGAAGGAGAGCAAACAATGATAACATGTAGATTAGAGTTTGAATGTACCAATAACATCGCTGAATATGAAGCTCTGGTTCAGGGTTTGTACAAAGCAATAAGTCTTAATGTCAAATACCTTCAAGTGTTTGGAGGCTCTGAAATTGTTATTAAACAAGTGAGAAACACCATACATTATGTCTCAAGCCACTTGAAACATTACCAATCTCTCATTCAAACTCTCACTTCTCATTTTCTAGAATTTAATATTTCTCCTATCCCAAGACTTCAAAATTCTAGTGTTGATCTATTAGCTAATGTCGCATCCAGACTAATCCCACCAGAGGATTATAGTCCAGATAGATTTTCCATTGAATTGATTTTTTGCCCTTCAATTCCTGACCATGTCACTAATTTGCTTGTTTTTAATGATGACAAGGACATTTTAAGTTTCTTAACATCAGAAGGGTCATATATTGATTAGGTAATCGATGAAGACGAACATGACAAACAAATAAAGCAATCAATTGACGAAAATTCCTTACCAAAGTCTGTAGTCAAGCTTGAAGATTTATATGACTTAAAGGACAAACTTTAAAATGTCACTAATTGTAAACTACAAAGTTCAACTGTCAGGTTTGAATTGATAAACCTTGGATTTGATCTGAAACCTAAAAACATTAATTTAGGCCTAGGACTTTCATCAGATGAGAGAATGGCCTTTATTCATCTGTTAAAGAAATACAAAAATGTTTTTGCTTGGAATTATGATGAGTTGAAAACTTATGATTCCTCTATCATTCAACATACTATCCCAATGGTACCTAATGTTAAGCCTGTTCAGCAAAAGCTAAAGAAAATTCATCCCAATCTTGAAAATTAAATCAAGAGTGAATTGAACAAACTCCTCAAGGCCAAAATCATTTTCCCTGTTAGGAACTCTAAGTGGGTTTCAAATTTGGTACTTGTTAGGAAAAAGAATGGTGATATTCACATTTTCATCGACTTTAGAAATTTAAATAAATCTTGTGAGAAAGCCAACTTTCCACTTCCACCCATGGAACAAATCTTGCAGTCAGTAGCAGGTTGTGAACTAATGTATTTTCTAGACGAATTCTTAGGGTATAACCAAATCCTTGTTCATCCAGATGATAGATTAAAGAATACTTGCAAGAGTAAATGGGGAATTTATGCATATCAAAAAATGCCTTTTGGATTAATAAATGTAGGAGCAAACTTCCAACGAGCTATGGGCATCGTCTTTAGAGGTATAATCAATAAAATTGTTGTCGTTTACTTGGATGATATTACTATATATTCCAAGAAAAGGAACAATCATTATCATGATTTAAAACATATTCTTGAAAGGAGTATTAAATATGGATTTCATTAAACCCTAAGAAGTCATACTTTACACTTAATGAAGGGAAACTTCTAGGATTTATTGTATCCAAGGAATGGATTTGCATAGATCCTAACAGAATCAAGGCAATTTCTGATATTCCTTTGCCTCATAATAAGAAATCAATGCAATCTTTCCTAGGATAGATTAATTTTGGTGAAAAGATTTGTTCCATATTTTTCTCAAATTGTCTTGCCTCTACAAGCTATAATCATTTTAAATGGGGACATAATGAAAGAGAATCATTTGAGTTAATAAAACATGCTATTATTGATGCTCCCTGTTTAATAACCCCTAACTTTTCTGATCAATTCATTTTGTATACATTTTCTTTCGAGTTATCCTATGTTGCAGTTCTAACACAAATCAATGATAAAAAAATAGAGGCACCTATCTCCTTCTTCAGCTCCAACTTACAAGGAGCAGAGCTTAACTATTTAGAAGTGGAGAAACAAGCCGTTGCAGTCTTTAAGTTCGTTAAATGCTTTAGACATTTTCTTTTGAAAACTCATACTAAAGTAATTGTCCCATTCCCAGCAGTAAGACAATTGCTTGTTCAAAACTAATTGGAAGAAAAGAGAGCAAATTGGGTCATTGCTCTGCAAGAATATGGCAATGAAGTTAAACTTACTAAAATTGTAAGAGGTCAAGGTTTTTGCAGGCTGATTACTGGAGCTTCTAATATATCAACTAATGAGGAATTAGGTAACACTGTCCAGATATCTAAGGTATGCCTTACTGATATTGAATCTCAATACATTGATCTCATTTTTGATTTATAGAATGGCTATGCTCCACCCGAACTCAATTACAAAAGTAAAAGGGATTTAACGCTGAAAGCCAATCAATATGAACTCATTGATGATGTGTTATTTAGAAAAAATTAGGATTCAATTTTATTAAGGTGCTTAGAAAAATATGAAGCACAAAGGGTTTTGCACGAATTACATGATGGACCAGCTGGCGGACACTTTGGAGGAGACACCGCCGCTCACAAAATCCTGCATGCTAGATACTACTAGCCAAATATTTTCAAGGATATACATGCCTATGTCAGAAAGTGTAAAATTTGTCAAATTTTTGTAGGAAGACAGAGAAAACTAGCCTTACCTCTTCAACGAGTTAACATTGAACAACGCTTTGAACAATGGGGATTGGATATTATTGGTGAGATTGTTCCTCACTCTTTTAAGAAACATAGGTTTATCTTTACTGCTACATATTATTTCACAAAATGGGTTGAAGCGATACCGCTTAAAATAGTCAATTCTAACAATATCATTGAATTCATTGATCGATACATTATTACCAGGTTTGGTCTACCTAATGCACTCATTTTTGATAATGCATCTTACTTTTTAGGAAACCATATGACTAAGTTTTCTTTAAAAAGAGGATTTAAACTTAAATTCTCTGCTAATTATTATCCCTAGGGAAATGGTTTAGCAAAATCAACTAATAAAAACCTCATTAGTATTATTAAGAGAACTGTTGATCAAAGCCAAAAGAATTGGCATAAATCTCTGATTTTTTCTCTATGGGTTGATAAAATAACTAAGAAGGCCTCCATAGGTACTTCCCCTTTTAATCTACTGTATGGGAAGGAGGCTATTCTCCCTCCTAATCTAGCCCTTCCTTCACCAATTCTGGTACAATTCATCGAAGAAAAATCTTCTTCCTCTCTATAATTAAGGTTATCACAAATACTTAAGTTAAAAGAAGAAAGGGAAAAAGCCGAACAAACATATGCCCACCATCAACAATTAATAAAATCTCCTTTGATACAAACTCAATTGATAAGAAAAAATATCAAATTGGAGACTTATTCCTAAAATGGGACAAGGCACAAGAAGACAAAGGAAAACAGACTAAATTTCAAAATTTTTGGCTTGGACCATTTCAAATTGTTGAGCAATTAGCCCCATCAACTTTTATTTTGCCAGATTTACAGGGAAATAGGGATGCTCTTCCTGTTAATGCGCTAATTCTAAAAAAAAAAATATTGAAGGAACATCAGTTCTAATGTAAATATGTAAATATTCATATATACATACCGTGTTTGTAGTATAAATAATGTTAAGTAACATACAAATTGATTTTTATCATTATCTCTAATCATTATATGATTCTTGACTTCTCAAAGTATAACATTTTAGGAAATAATTACGAACTTGAAGGATTTTGTAATTATTATAAAACTCTGAAATATTTTTCCATTGAAGTTGAAGCCTCTTTCGACCTAAAGGCACTTATAAAATATTTGATGTAGTTATCATTCAGGAAAGGTTTTCTTTAAAAAAAAGTAAAGACTATTTGAAGCTTCGACACCTTAAACTTCAATTGTCATCTGATACTCTTAAGGAGTGAATGAAACTTCCCATCCATTATCCAGGTGGATATTGGTGGCCACCCACCTATTCCACTCGGACCCCCACCGTTGTTTCTTTCAGTTTTTTAGTTTTCTTAATTGTAACACAGTTTACTATTTTTGGCAGTTATTCGGGTCTTGAACTTCCAAAGCTGTTTTGAGGCCTTAAACGACGTTTTTTTTGGAACGAGGCCCTAAAAGACAATAGTACCTTCTTATTTAATGTCAGTAGTTGTAGTCCTCAAATAGATCTTTCTAACAAGGTATCATGTGCGTCAAACGAAGATCATATGCCAAAGTTATGACCCCGGGAAGTTGAAGTACCGATTTACCCCAACAAGGCCCATAGTTTGGTGTTTCATCTCCTAGGGTTAGGTTTTTGGATGTTTTGGGGTTTTCCATTGTTTCTCAATAAAAAATAGGCCTTCAAGCCTCATTATAAAACAGTTCAAAGGCATGTAGCCATCACATCTCTTCTCAGAGATAAGCTACCATCGCTCGAGCTAGTTCACTTTTATTTCTCTATGTAAGCATATTTCAATTTTTTTTATTAATGAAATGAACTTTTATTTCTGCTGCATCTTTGTGTTTATGGGTATATTAGTAATTTTTTGCATTTTAGTTTAAATTCGAATTAGTGGTATCAGAGCGGTTTTCTCTTTCTCAATCCTTCTTTGCATGTCCCCAATGAGGTCGGGTATAATGAGTTAGGGCTCGATTTGGTTGAACCTTTACAAGATCAACCTCACAAGCCCTGAAGACCGCCCATGGGGGAAGAAAATAAAGATGAGGGAGCAGGAGATCCTATCAAAATATTGCTCGAGGAGGCCCTTGTGAAACAAAGGAACATGATGATGGATGAATTTTACCAGATCCTTCAATGGTTGCCCACCGGCGATGCATCCACATCCAGCAACCACTCTGGAGGTGCCACCCCGTTTAAGGTACAAGTAAACTTTGACATTCCCATATTTGTGGGACAAATAGATGCAGAAGTCGTAGATAAATGGTTAAATATGATAGAAGGATATTTTTCTATTCATGAATTTTCTAGCAGGGAAAATATTATTTTTGCTCTTCTCAAATCCACCCCCCACATCAAGGACTGGTGGGAAACCTACTGTGAGAAGAAGGATGAAAGTACACCCTCACTGTTTTCAGTCATACCTACTTTGAATTCGTTCGAGGATTCCATCAAGGAGCAGTACTACCCTATCGGGAGCTATGAGGATAAATACATAACGTGGACCACGCTACGACAGGGAAGGGACCAAGACTTGCCAAAGTTTACCAATGTTTTTCAGACCCTTCACACGAAGTTGGGTATCAAGGATTCTAAGAAACATTTGGTACTCAAGTACCACCACTACTTACACAGGTACATCCAGGATGAGATGGAGTTCTTGGACATCTCCTCGCTCGGCACGACGTACTGATACACTATCAAGATCGAGTAGAAGCTTAAACAGAAAAAGAGAGAGTTTGGATCTGCTAATATGAAGCAAGGAAGGTGCCCCAAAACCGTAGAAAAAAGGACAAAGCAAAGGCGGGGAATCCCAGGAAAACCTGCCAAATCCACAAGAAAATAACAACACCACGAATTCGAAAAAGGACACGGGAAAGTGGTGTGATTTCATAAGAATTCGAGTAAAAACACAAGTGAGTGTTAGGCCAAGCAGTCACTGGTGGCCGAGTTGAAGGGTTCTGAATCAGATGTACGCTCCGAGTCTGAGTTAGAACTCGACAAGGGGAATGACAAAGGGAAGCAAATTATCGATGCAGAGCCCAATGCCATCATTGCGACCACTAAGATCCAGAAGGAGGAACCCGAAGATCCAGAGGAGGAGGAACGCCTCTTCCACTCCCAGATGTTGGTAAATGGTTCCCCACTATAGTTCATTGTCGACAATAGGAGCCAAAAGAACCTCATTTCAGCAGAGGTCATGAAGTAACTGGGCTTACCGAATATAACACACCCAAAACTGTACACCATCGGGTGGCTTCACCAAGGACGAGATCTTCGCGTCAGCCAACTGTGCTACCTTCCATACAACATCAAGCCCTTCACGGATGAGGTATTATGTGATGTTTCTTCTCTTGATGTTTGTGATGTATTATTAGGCCAACCATACTTGTGGAAGCAACATGTTGTGTATGAGTCAAGGCCTCATGCTATTATTGTTACCTTGGGAAATAAGTTGTACATGATACCAGAGGTAGCACCGCCTACCACCATCCCTTTGGTTATGGTAAAACAATGCAGTCAGCTCATTTCCAAAATGGGGAAATTTGTTTTCCTAATGATACACCCTCAAGAAAAGAAGAAGACGGTGGCCACAACCTCCAAACAGGGCCCCTTCGCATGACAACAACAGATGGACAAGGTCGTGGAGGAGCACGAGGACATCTTCACCTCCCCCGTAGGGGTGCCTCTGCACTGTTAGGTCAAGCACACCATCTATTTGACCCCAGGTGCGTCGTTTCCCAATGGACCAATCTATTGGTGCTCTATTATGGAGAACGACGAAATCAAGAGGTAGATTCAGGAGCTACTTTAGAAAGGTCACATCTGGCCAAGTTCATCGCCCTGTGGGAGCTTGATCATGTTGCTATAGAAGAAGGATGGGATTTGGAGACACTATATTGACCATTGATCACTTAACAAGATCACTGTTCGGAATAGGAACCTGATCCCACAGATCGATGACCTTCTGGACCAACTCAAAGGGGCCAAATATTTTAGCAAGATCGATTTGAATCCCGGATATCACTAGGTACCAATCGAACCCTCTGATGTGTGGAAGACTGCCTTCAAAGCCAAGGAGGGCCTTTTTCAATGGCTGGTTATGCCTTTCACGTTGACGAATGCTCTTGTAACCTTCATGAGGCTGATGGATGACATCTTCCATCCATTCACCTACTCATTTGTAGTGGTATACTTGGATGACATCCTAATCTTCAGCCAAAGTTGGGAATAGCAACTCCACCACATTCAACATGTTCTCCAAACACTGCGGCAACAAAAGCTATGTGCCAATTTGGAGAAATTCACTTTTGGTATAACCCAGGTTCAGTATCTGGGATACATTATTGATGAACTGGGGGTGCATGTGGATCCAACTAAGATCCAAGTCACTCGAGATTGGCCAGCCCCAACCACTCTGACAGAGCTTCGTAGCTTTCCGGGTCTTGCCAATTTCTATCGCAGGTTCGTGTTGGGGTTCTCTCATATCACTTGGCCCTTGAGTCAAGTCACCAAGGGAGGAGTGAAAGAAAAATTCTTTTTGTCTGAATCTCAACAGAAGGTGTTCGTAGAGTTGAAACATCGCCTCTGCTATACACCAATGCTCACATTACCAGACTTGGAACAACAATTTGAGATCGAGACAAATGCCTCTGACTATGCTATTGGGGCAGTCCTTACTCAGCATGGGCATCCATTGGAATATCACAATGAGACACTTTCAGACACAGTCTGGAAGTATCCCACTTATACAAAGAGATGTATTCCATTGTGCAGGCCTGTCGACAATGGAAGCATTACATTTTGGTGAAGGAAATAGTCATCTAGACAGACCATTGACCCCTAGAGTTCATACAAACGCAAGGGAAGTTACAGAATGATCGCCATCAGAAGTGGTCCTCATCCATGCAACAGTTCCATTTGAATATCAAGCACAAGAACGATAGCACCAATATATTTGTAGATTGCCTTAACTGACCACCGATCATGGCATTAACCACCGTGCTCAACTCTTGTGGGCACGAGACTTCTGATTGGCCACTTCTCTACAAAAGCGACCCAGAATTAGACCACACATACCAAACGCTCTTGGAGGGTCAGTAAGTTCTAGATTTTCATCTCTAGGATGCACTGTTATGCTACCTGAGACACCTTTGTGTTCCTTCAAGAGAGCATGCTAAGATGATTTGGGAAGTGCATTATAGTCAGGTCGCTGGGAATTTCGACATCGAGAAAATAGTGGCACTACTGCAAAAGTATTTCTATTGGCTAAATCTTCGATAGTATGTCTGGAAGTACATCCGATCCTGCACTACCTGCGCCATTGCCAAATCGACCATCAAGAAGCAAGGCCTCTATACTTCGTTCCCTACCCCTAGTCGACCTTGGGAATTCATCTCCATGGATTACATGTTGGGCCTTCCTTCTACTAAGCATTGCAACACCTATGTTTTTGTGGTCGTCGACAGATTCTCGAAGATGGCCGTTATGGCGGTCTGCAAGAAGAATATCACAACAGAAGCCACTACTAAAATATTCTTTGAACGAGTGTGGGTAAACTTTTGGATCCCATAGTATATCATCTTATATTGGGACAAAAAAATTTTCAGTACATTTTGGTCCAGTCTCTGGTCAATGCTGGACACCAAGCTCATTGAGTCCACAACTTTCCATCCCTAAATTGATGGCTAGGCAGAGGTTGTCAACAGGATCATTGTACACATTCTGTGCATGTACAAATCAAAGCATCTACACACATGGGATGAGAGCCTCCCCTATGTCCAACACATCTATAACTGAGATCTCCACAGCTCGACCGACCAAAGCCCTTTTCAGGTGGGCTTAGGATTTGATATGATATTAATCATAAACTAAACTAAAGTAGAATTGATTATTTGCCAACAGTGAATTGAATGTTAACCTTATATGCTGAATGTGGAAGAATGAATGAAAGCAGTTGATTTAAGACTTAATCAAGAACTTAAGAAACATAATTAAACATGAATTTGTAGAAAAAACAGAAATAGAGGACAACAAAACAAACATTGATTACGGAGTTCGTCCTTGATGGACTGTGTCTCCGGGTCCACTTTCAAGATGGGCATCCTCTTTATTAGGATTGATCGAAAGAGGTATTTTACACAACAAAAACACCATACTGAATGTGTACACAGGAACTTTTGGTCTCTATCAATAGAAATCTCTCTCTCCTAACTTTCCAACGCTTGTCTCGTTTCCCAATTCCGCTTCCAGACGACCAAGATACACTGAAAACAACAACTACCTTTCTGGCTCAACATTTGCATACAAGTCTCAAAATCACTCTAATTCCCTTCTACATGATAAAAAGGTTGAATTTATAACTCCTTAGTTCATTCGAACTCTCTCAGGCTAAGTTAGGCACGAATGTGTTTCATTGATGGTTTATTGGCCTTAACCTTGTCACATTGTGACATTAGGCATTAGTAACATGGTGGGTACATTAAAAATAGCACAAATGCAACAAAAAAACCCAAAAACCGACTTTGGATATACCAAACCCATTGGCGGTTAGGAAACTGTGCGAAGAAGGTTGAACTATCAGCATGTGACTGTCGCGGTCTAACCGTAGGCTACCACCCAAGCAGCTTATCCCCGATAGTTCTGTTGGAAATAAAACTGAGAGGGGGGGTGAATCATTATTATCAAGTCAAATAATTTTTCATTTTCAAACTTAGATATACGCTACTTCAGGTATGGAAACAAGCGTATACAAGTAATTATGACTACAACAACTAGCATATAACTTGTAAACTTAAGATTTAATTAATCCATTTGATCTTTAATCAGTGCATCAAAACTTTCATTAACCATAAGAATAGTAAACAGGTGCAGTAAACAAAACAGATCATCACACATATGAACACAAGATATAAGGTGGAAACCCAATGTGGGTGAAAACCACCTGCTGCAATGCTTCTCTATCTTCTTGTTAATAAGAAACTTCTTTTTACAATATTTTTGTACTGGTGCAGTCTTATACCAGTATGCAAACTTCTACCTACAGAAGGCTGCAACCTTCTCTCGTCTTCCTGCTTCTCCTGGAAAGGAGCTACAACCCCCTTAGCTCTTGTACTAGCTGATGTACTAGTACATAGGTGCTGACCTACAGAAGGCTACAACCTTCTCATTTCTTCCAGGGACCACGTTTCATAAATTTTTAGACTGGATCTATAAATATCATCAATCAAACATCAAATGTATCTATATCAACCAATCCCCTTTGCACCAAGCAAAACTAAATCAATCAATCACTTCTCTGAATGCTGTAACCAGAATACAGTAACAGTAACCAGACATCAATCCTGAACCCAGAATACTGCAAAAATAAACAGAAGTAGCTAAAACATATTTTATGAGACGTATGCTACTTCAATATGAAGAACTTGCGTGCATACGCTTCTGTATTAAGGCAAACCAGCGTATATGCTGTTTTGAATTACTGAACCAGAGTGTATACACACCTTTGCGGTGTCAAACCTGCGTACAGATCTATAAAAGATAATTTACCCTTTTTAATTATTCAGACATCAGTTATACCTACATTATCATATTTATAGATCAAGTAATGCGCCAAATATAACAGATCAAAATCACACAAAGATACCATTATTCAAGCCTTAAGATCTTGACCCATCAATATAACTTATCCTTCTTCTAGCGCTCAGGTTCCTCCTTGGTTCAGATCCAGCTATGCACCATGACCCCAATGACTAGTATTCTAGATCTTTCTCTTCATAAGGTATTCAATACTTGAGTGAATTTGCCTAATGATCTCCTTCCCCTTTTATAGTGTTAGGCCTTACTCAATACACCACTTAGAACCAATAATCGAGACCCAATACCTGGATTCAACACTTCGGATGAGATACCATGGTCCAAAATTATAGGTCCTAATACCAAGGACTAAAAACAAGGTTTCCCACTTGTACACATTTTTCCTTGCATGAAAGTGCATGCATATGCACACGCTTTTTTTGATCAACGAGCCCACGTGTATACGCGACTTTGTTAAGTGTAACCTACATATATCTCTTTTTCCTTCATTCTAAGAGCCTGAACTGTGATCTGTCATCTAAGTGAGTTGCCATCAAGGACAACACTTGTGTCATAGTGCCAAACTTGTGACATAATGCCAACAATCTCCCCCTTTGGACTTGATGGCAACCCCAAGTCACTCAAAGTCATTCTCCCCCTTTGTCAACAAGGGTGAAGGGTTATGCTCCCCTTGAGTACATGTTGAAATCTCTGCTCTACTGTGTTGTCCATGCTCCCCCTGATTGTAGGTAAGGTCTGCAAAAAGTTGTTCTACAGGAAAGAACGTGACTCTATACATCATAAATGAGCTTCCTATCACCAAAGACTCATACATACATCCATCTCCCAACCAAGTGGGGATGTACCAAGATTGACTCATCCACCCAATCAACAGTTTACACATGATAAAACAAGAACATTACATCATCCATCCCAGGCATAGTGGGGAAACCAACATAGGCCGTTACATGACCTTGATAATAAAAGAAATACATGACATAGAGACTAAAATATCTAAGACAAGACTATGATAGTCATCAACAACTATCATTAGCAACATCTATCAATCATCATCCAGACTAGCAACCATGATCTCCTTGTGCAACTATTCCACCAAGATCTTCTAAGATAATGCTAATAATGCATTATTAGAAGTATATGCTCCCCCTGAACCTGTGCCAGTGGGTCTCTGTCAGACGCATATCATACTCTTTTCATCCTGAGTCTGGCCCACTGTTTGTCTTCAAACCAACATATACACGACTGTATCCACAGAATTAGGCATGTGTACACGGATGTTCTTCATGAAACTCGCGTACAACCACTTTTTTCTGAAACAGATAAGTGTCAACAGCAAGATGATGCATCAACTATTCCCAGCTTCTGTCTGAGGTATTCAAATGTCTCCCTGGGCAGTGGTTTGGTGAATATATCAGCAACCTGTTCCTCGGAGGGAACATACTCCAATTTGACCTTTTGTTCAAGTACTTGTTCCCAGAGAAAATGATATTTGATGGGTATGTGATTGGTCTTTGAATGCATGACTGGATTCTTTGAAATATTGATTGCACTTGTATTATCACATAAAATGGAAATAGGTGGAGTACAAGTGATTTGAAAGTCTTGCAAAGTTTGCATCATCCAAAGGAGTTGTGTGCAGCATGATGTAGTAGCCACATATTCTGCTTCAGCTATAGATAATGCAATTGAACTTTGTTTCTTGCTGAACCAAGATACTAATCTGGAACCCATAAAGAATGCACCACCACTAGTGCTTTTTCTGTCATTCACACTTCCTTCCCAATCTGCATCTGTATATGCATGAAGTGTGAGATTTGTATCTCTAGGATACGATAAGCCATAGTTTTGAGTTCCTTGAAGATATTTGAAAATCCTTTTAACCGATTGAAG
>APFE030226182.1:2486-24185 GCA_000404065.3 Pinus taeda | reverse complement strand
TCCTTTCCTTTTCTAAGGCACTATATGGCTGAAGTTTTTCTTTATCACCTGTCATATGTTTCGAGCATCCACTATCGATGTACCACTGATTTTCCTGTCCTTCTGCATATAAGGTTATACCACATTTTTTGGTTGTGGTTCTTTCTTTCTCCATGTTTTGGGACCCAATGAAGGTTTCTCCTTCTGAGATGTTTGCCAAAACTTACTCCTGCATTCAGAATCTTCATGACCAAAGTTGTTACAAATAGAGCATTCTATTTCATTTTCAAGAGCAAAAAAGTTATTGTAGGTCCTCTTCATGATCCTAGTCACACTCCTTTGATTTTGTGCTTCTTGAGTCACGATGGTCTTGTAGGCAACACATTGAGCATATTTGTGTCCAAAGTTATGACAAGAAAATCATTGGCCATTAAAGAAATTCCTGCGATTATCAAATCTACCGTCCAGGTGATTGTAGTTTCCATAGACATTCATTCTTGAGGCAAATTGAGAATGATTTACCTGCAGTTGGTTGTAGCTTCTGTTCATCCTTGAAGTAGATTGACCTTGATTTACTTAGTGATCTCTGTTCATCTTTGAAGTAGATTGACCTTGATTTACCTGGTGATCTGCTTTATGCTTTTGCTGACGATTGTCAACCTGTTCACTTCTCTTTGCTGCATCAAGATAACTTTTGGAGGTGGATGGCTTCTGTGCTTGAGATGCTTCTTCAGTATATCCAAGACCTGTCTTGATTAGAGGAGATCGCTGCACTTTGATAATCTCATCTACAGTTTCAGCTCCGTTAGCAAATCTAAGATTAAGAGCTTTTGTTTTCTCAATATCTTTTCTAAGTCCTAAAATTTCACATTCTAACTTTTCATTATGTTTTTCTCTTTCAGCAAGTTGGAATGTCAGAGTATCTATGATCATACTCTTTTCTTCTAAACAGATTTTAAGTTTAGAAATATCTTCATAGAGATCATCTTCATTTATAGCATCCAAGAAATAATCATCTTCAAAAGCCATCAAAATTTTATAATCATTACCATGTTCATCTTCATCACTATTTGAAAGTCCATCACTGTCGTCATGTGTATAATAGCTCTTCCTACTTACGTTCTGTTTTCTGTTCCATTTAACTAGTTCCTTACCTTTATCTTTATGAGGGCATTTGGCTACATAGTGACCAACTCTCCCACAAGCAAAGAATTTGAAAGGTAGCTTACCTCTGAATCTTCAGAACCTCGTTGAAGGTTCTTGATGAAGTTTGATTCTTTGTCTCCTTCTGACGTATGCTCTGACTCATTGTATTCTCCTTTGAATGTGGCTTCTCCCATGTCTGATGGCCCCCCTTTTCTCATTTCGAAAGCAGTTAGGATTCCATGCAGCTGTGACATCGTAATACTCTGAAGATTCTGCTTTTCTTCTATGGCAAAAACTTTTGATTCAAACTTAGAAGACAAGGATCTTAAAACCTTTTCAACTAAAGTAACTTCTTTTATCTCTTCAACCAAATTTTTCATGCAATTAACAATGTCATCTATTCATAAGAAATAATTAGCCACACTTTCATCATTGTGTGTTTTGAGAGTTTCATATTGAACTATGAGAGATTGTAATTTTGCACGTTTTACGTGATCGTCTCCTTCATAGCTTAGGATGATCATGTCCCATATTTTCTTGGCTGTTCTAAGCTACATAACCTTGATGAATTCTGATTGAGATAGACTCCCTAATAGAGTATTAACAACCTTTGAATTTGTTTCATACTGCTTTTTACCAACTGTATCTGTAGGAGTTGCTGATGGGAATGTGTATCCTCCTTCCATGATATCCCAAACTTCTGCACCAAGAGATTGAAGATAGGATGTGGTTCTTACCTTCCAATAGACGAAGTTGCTCCCATCAAATATTGGTGGCATGATGGATGCCTCCCTTTCGTAGTTTCTCATGATGATAGATCTTCCTTCAAGCGATCAAGCTTCCTCTGAAAATCCTGCTCTGATACCAATTGTTGGAATAATACTGAGAGGGGGGTTGAATCAATATTATCAAATCAAACACTTTTTCATTTTCATACTCAGATATATACGCTACTCCAGTTAAGGGAACCTGCGTGTACACGCATCCGTGTCTAATGCAACTAGCGTATATCTAGTAAACTTATGATTCAATTAATCCATTATATGTTCATCTTTAATCAGTGCATCAAAACTTCATTAATAGTAAACAGGTGCAGTAAAACATAACATATCATCACACATAAGAAGCACACATGAACACCAAGATGTAAGGTGGAAATCCAATGTGGGTGAAAGCCACCTTTTGCAATTCGTCTCTATCTTCTTTTAATAAGAAAATTCTTTTTACAATATTTATGTACTGGTGCAGTCTTATACCAGTACACAGGCTTCTACCTGCAGAAGGCTACAACCTTCTCTCATTCTCTAGTTTCTACTAGAAGGGAGCTACAACCTCCTTAGCTCTTGTACTAGCTGATCCATTTACTAGTACATAGGTGTCGGCCTACTGAAGGCTCCAACCTTCACTCATTTTTCAACTGCTACTGGAAGGGAGCTCCAACCCCCTGGCTCTTTCACTGGCTGATATGTTTACTAGTACATAGGCACCGGCCTACAGAAGGCTACGATCTTCTCTCTTCCTCCAAGGACCACGTTTCATAAATTTTCATACTGGATACTCCTAAAGCACAACACCATAATATGAAGGCCACATTTCATCCAATTTTCATACTGGACCCATCAACAACATTGAAGCACAAAATCAATCACCACTTCAATACATCCATCAACTACACCTGCATCATTGATCTCTGAATCACCCAATACTGAAACACTGAAACCCTGTCAACAACAAAGTCACTAGAACACATAACAGACAACAGAACTCTACAATAACAACCAGATCCAACTGCAATTTTGAAATATCATACTTCATACTGTATATGCTACTCTGATGAACCCAACCTGCATATATATGCACTTTTACCAAAGCTAACCCACGTACAGGTCTGCAAATTCTAATTTATAACTTTGCAGCTATTCCAAAAATCAATTATACCCAGAACATAACATTTACAGAATAAACATGCGTCAATAATTCAGATCTAGTCTATCAATGATCAAACCATATAATGATAAAACATTCCAAGCCTTAAGATCCCACTCTATCGTGCGTCATTATCCACATGGGTGCTTCCTTGGTTCAGATCAAGCAAAGAATCAAAAACCCATAACCTACATACTAGATCTCACACTTCAATAGATATTTATTACTTGCTCACTTACTTCTCTTGGCCTAATGATATTTTCCTTATATAGGTTTAGGCCTCTCTCAATACCATGGTCCAAAACCATGTAGAACCAATACCTTGGACCCAATACCTGGGGTCAACACTTCGGACCAAATACTATGGACCAATACCATGGACCAAAACTTAGATTTCCAACGTGTAAGCGCCTTTCCTTCTGTGAACTTGCGTGTGTACATATACATGCTTTTTGTTCTACTAACCAGCGTGTATATGCACTTTCATCAAGGTTAGCCTGCGTATACTTCTCTCTTGACCTGCTACATTATGATCTGTCATCTCAGTGAGTTGCCATCAAGGACAACACCTGTATCATAATGCCAACAATCTCCCCCTTTGTACTTGATGGCAACCACCACACCAAGTCACTCTCCCCCTTTGACATCAAGGGCAAAGGGCAGACAAAGATATTCTCTTCCTTGATATACATTCTGCTATCCAGACTCCCCCTGGGTACCTACTGAAATCTCTAATTGAGCTCCCCCTTTGTACCTGCCAAGATGTACCAATTCATCCATGCTCCACCTGAGCACATGCAAGGTCTGCAAAAGCATAACATGACTCTATACATACATCAATCTCCCAACCAAGTGGGAATACACCATTTTTTACTCATCCACCCAACCAAGTGGGGATATACCAAAAGTTTATACATGACTCAAAAATAAGAAACATTACATCATCCATCCCATGCATAGTGGGGTTGCAAATCAAAGACCAGAAATCTAATCAAGACCATGATCAACAACTATTATACACCATGTATGATGTGCACCATAAGGATCTGTCATCAGCATCCAGACCTGTAACCTGCAATACCATTCTTTTGACCAACCAACAATAAGTAGCAAGATGTATCATTTAGCTAAATAAGCATCATCACCAAAGAATTCTCATCAAAATGCCAACAATTCATTATTTGAAGTATATGCTCCCCCTGAACCTGTGCCATGCCATCATCAAACAGTCACTAAACCATATCAAACTTATGCAATGCTCACTGCTGCTTTTCTTCCGAACATCATATATGTGACTGTGCAATGTCTAACTCATGTATATACGCGACTTGTCTTCATGAAACCTGCGTATGAGATTTAGAACACTGATGTTCAACACTTTCAGCTTCCTCTGAATCTGTCATGTCTATATATTTAGCTATGCCACATCTTTCTGGTTGTACTTCCTTTTTCTTCCATATCTTCAATTGTGATGATGTTTTCTCCTTTTGGTATGGTGCCCAAAATCTTCTCCTGCATTCCTTTGCTACATGTCCAAGCTTGTTCCATGTATAACATCTTACATGTTTCATATTCCTCCTATAGCAGTCAATGGCTTTGTGACCAAACATATTACAAGCAAAACAATATCCCTTGAAGTACCTAGAACGTGATGATCTTTCTATGTGATGGTCTTGAACCATTCTACTTCTGCATCTATCTACAACATGTCAAAAATTATGACATACATAACATTCAACATTATTCATCGAAGGAAATAATCGTCTATCACTTCCACAGTTAGCAGCAAAAGATTTTCTTTGAGGAATTTCTTTCCTTGGCTCCTGATGGAATTGTCCCCTCATCTCCTTGTTGATCATTTCAGATTTTTCATTAGAGTTCCTTGCCTCACCTTGTGAGCTAGATTCACCTTCAACAGATTCATAAAAACGAAGACCAATTTTGGTAGCAGGAGACCTTTGACTACTAAGAATATCATCCAAAATCTTAGTACTGTCTTGAAATCGTAATAGTTTATCCTTTTCTTCTAATTTACCTTTCAAGATATTTACCTTAACCTAATGTTGTTCTTCCTTTTCCAGACATTGTGTCTTCAAAATTTCTTCAGACTTTCTTCCTTCTTCCACTTGTTTCCTTAGCTTGAGAATCTCATTTTGTTGTTCTTTATTTAGCTCCTGCAGCATTTGACAAACTATGAAGGCACATTCTAGCTGAGCTTTTAAACTGATAATTTCTTCTTTGAGGGCACTCTCCCTTTTGCTAAGTAGATCTTGTTGATCTATGATTTTATCTGATGCTTCATTTGCTTGTTCATCTTAAATCTGAGGTAATTCAGAATCTAGATACTTGCTTCCACTCAATGGCAGGCTGTTATTGTTCCTTTGAGCTATATTCTTCTTTTGACACGCTTTCTTTCCCATTGTTCTATGGATCTCCTTCAAGCAATCACGTTTCTACAAAAGGACCTTCTTTGATAGCAATTGTTGGAAATAATACTGAGAGGGGCGGGGGTGAATCAATATTATCAAATCAAAAAAAATTTCATTTTCATACTCAGATATATATACGCTACTTTAGTTAAGGGAACTCGTGTGTACATGCATCTCTGTCTAATGTAACTAGTGTATATCCAGTAAACTTATGATTCAATTAATCCATTATATGTTGATCTTTAATCAGTGCATTAGAGCTTCATTAACAGTAAACAGGTGCAGTAAAATAGAACATATCATCACACATAAGAAGCACACATGAACACCAAGATGTAAGGTGGAAACCCAATGTGGGTGAAAACCACGTGATGCAATTTGTCTCTATCTTCTTTTAATAAGAAACTTCTTTTTTACAATATTTATTTATTGGTGCAGTCTTATACCAATATGTAGGCTTCTACCTACATAAGGCTACAACCTTCTCTCATTCTCCAGTTTCTACTGGAAGGGAGCCACAACCCCCTTAGCTCTTGTACTAGCTGATCCATTTACTAGTATGTAGGTGCTAGCCTACTGAAGGCTCCAACCTTAACTCGTTTTCCAGCTGCTACTAGAAGGGAGCTCCAACCCCCTGGCTCTTGTACTGGCTGATATGTTTACCATTATGTAGGCGCTGACCTACAGAAGGCTATGATCTTCTCTCTTCCTCCAGGGACCACGTTTCATAAATTTTCATACAGGATACTCCTGAAGCACAACACCATAATATGAAGGCCATGTTTCATCCAATTTTCATACTGGACCCATCAACAACATTGAAGCACAAAATAAATCACCACTTCAATACATCCATCAACTACACCTGCATCATTGATCTCTGAGTCACCCAATACTGAAACACCGAAACCCTGTCAACAACACAGTCACCAGAACAGAGAACAGACAACAGAACTCTGCAATAGCAACTAGATCCAACTCCAACTTAAAAATATCATACTTCATACTGTATATGCTACTCTGATGAACCCAAACTACGTGTATATGCACTTTTACCAAAGCTAACTCGCGTACAGATCTGCAAATTCTAAGTGATAACTTTGCAGCTCTTCCAGACATCAATTATACCCAGAACATAACATTTACAGAATAAACATGCATCAATAATTCAGATCTAGTCTATCCATCATCAAACCATATAATGATAAAACATTCCAAGCCTTAAGATCCCGCTCCATTGTGCATCATCATCCACATGGGTGCTTCCTTGGTTCAGATCAAGAAAAGCATCACAAACCCATAACCTGCATACTAGATCTAAAACTTCAATAGATATTCATCACTTTCTCACTTATTGCTCTTGGCCTAATGATCTTCTCCTTATATAGGTTTAGGCCTCTCTCAATAGCATGGTCCAAAACCATGTACAACCAATACCTTGGACCCAATACCTAGGGTCAACACTTCGAACCAAATATTATGGACCAATACCAAAATACCATGGACCAAATACCTTGTACCAAAACTTAGATTTCCAATGTGTACACGCTTTTCCTTCTGTGAACTTACGTGTGTACGTATACGTGCCTTTTGTTCTGCTAACCCATGTGTATACGCACTTTCATCAAGGTTATCCTGCGTATACTTCTCTCTTGACCTCTTGCAGTATGATCTGTCATCTGAGTGAGTTGACATCAAGGACAACACCTGTATCATAATGCCAACAACTTTTAGGTCCCTTATGTGTGATTTGTGATAGAAAATGCATCAAATAAATGAAACTCTAATCTATGCATCCATGTGGCATAATAACTAAATAATCCATCGACATGGAAAGAGCTTAGAATAGTGATTCAACATCCTATCCACTAATTTAGTTAATCGCTAAGCAAATGAAAATATCATGGGGTGTCATTCCACAATTCTTTTAGAATTGAGGCATACTACCCAAGCTAGTTGATAATACTATCTAAATCCTAAAATTTGAATTTGTGTCAACCCTCTTAGGTTTCTATAGAGATAGTCACATAGGTTATGTGGCAAGATCATGATACATCTTGTCATAAAATTTGTTGTTTGTGACATATAATTTCCCCACAGTATTTTCATGGAAAAATACTTTTCTATCATAGGACTTGTGTGAGACGAACTGAAACAACCACGCAAGTCATTAAAGTCACGTCTTTGGAAAAAAACTACTAAGGGTGGCGAATGGATGCTTAATGGAGATATAGGTTAGTTTCACTTCCTTGAAGTCACTAGAGGTTATAAAATGACTAAAAATAACATAATAAGTGAAATGGAATTATCTAAACCCAAGTAGGGTCACCAATTTAAGTTGGGTATTTTCTTGCATGGGTGAAAAAATTATTATTTATTAAGTTAGGTTGTAATCTAAACAACACATAATTGTTACATGTTGGATAAGAATATGAACATTACAACAACAAAAACAACTACAAAATCAATTGAACATGCATGCAATTAAATTATAAATTCAATCATAGGAATGTCATTCAAAACACAATAACATGGAGGGAAATAGAAATACTCATATATAAGTCCAATGGAAAAAGGATAAAATTAGTAAAAACAATTAGGAAGAAAGTTTCGATGAAAGTGGGCTCTGACACTCCATGGGATGGATCCTTTTGCTTCTTGAAATCCTTCTCTAACAACAGTGAATGAATATCTCTTTTTTCTTTAAGGAAAGAACACAAAAAAGCATGAGGGTGATGGATGGTTGAGATTACAAAGTAAGATAGATTATCTCTAATATCATTCTTCTAGTATTACCTTGCAATACTTCTCTTCCTTAAATGTTTACCCATGGATTTCATTTATAGAGAAATTCGTAACCTCTTGAAGAACTAGTTTTAATGTGAAAAAATTTCATTCAAAATGGATTGCCAATGCTTGAAGGGACTTTGGGAGGCCAAATCACTCTTTATAAATGGGATGAGAGCTTGAATTTATCTTTCACATCAACCTAGAGTTGCTTGAAGTAGGCCTAAGGCCCTAAATGTGTTGGAGGTTTCTCACTCACTTGTGTAGACATAGTTGTGTGGCTTTCAAAGACTATTTCATGCAAGTCTCGTAAGTATTAATGAAGGAAGGCTACAGAAATGTATGGAAACCCAATTTTGAAAGATTTTCCCTTGCTCTTTGAGGTGATGTCAAGTGTAACAGCCCCGAAATAAAAAAAATGTCATTAATTAGATTAATCATGCGATTTATAATCAACACACAATTTATAAACTAATTAACATCAAATTTAAAAAATATGAGTAGAGACAACTTACATGTGGCGATGACATTTCTCACCTGTGATTTCAGGGTTGAACGCTAGTTGAATTCTGCTAACTGCAACAAAGTCTTGGGGACGACTCTCTACCCAACCGTAGGCTCAATTGCACAAAATCTTGCTACAACTGGCCACCCCCGAGCACTCAATCAACATACTACTGCCAAGAAATCCTTTGTCTCACTACACTATTCTCCCAAGAGAATGGATGATGGAATCATGGAATGATGGAATGCCTCTCATCTTCCTCACCATCTATTAAATAGAGCAAATATTGGAAGGGGAACCACATGCACACACTCCATGTGTCAACATGCAACATTACTGCTTTCTTGTTTTATTTATTTTGTTTTTCCTTTTTGATAGCTTTACTAATGTTTATTGCTTTCTTGTTTTATTTATTTTGTTTTTACTTTGTGATAGCTTTACTGATTTTTACTATTTTTCTGTTTATTTTTATTTATATTTATTAGAGCTTTATCGTTATTTTTTTTTTATTATTATTATTATTATTTATTTCCTATTTACTATTTTTATTTTATGTTTATTATTTATTTTCTTGTATTTAATTTTATATTTATTATTTATGATTATTATTATTATTATTTATTTTTTATTAAGGGACATTACATCAAGTAGCTAGGAGGTAGCATTATTATGTTATATTCTTCCCAAATGATAAAGCTTCTAAGAAATCATATGAATGTCTATTGTGATTTAAATTGAGGGCATAACAGTGATCATCCACATGGAGGTAATGTTGAAGAGACAATGTACTAGTGGATGGAGATGATGATGATGGCTACATCAACTAGCCACTTTATATAGAATAAATGGATATTGGGATTGTATAGGCTAAACAATCCAAAGACATAAGAATGATGAATTCAAATTTAGAAATAAGAAATGAACATGTACCTTCAATTTTTATTTTATTTTATTTATATGGAATACACATCCTAAGGAAACCCTCCTAACACTTCCTCTCATCTTGAGGATATTACTTGGGGTAAATAGGCCAATTTTAGCTTTGGAAACTTAACCCAATGGAGGAATCAAGTGAGGCCCAATAATATCCACAAAGGAATCCATCCAAAGGACTTGACTATGTGACCTCTTCCTTGTAATTCATAACATCAAATACTCAAGCAAAGGCATTGGGATAAAAAAAATTGGGCATTTTCCCAGAAATATAATCTATCCCATTCTCTAGTCCGTAAGCGAGAATGAGATTGCTAGTACTTCGCCAAACCCACACAAATTTCCGCAGACAACAAATTTCTCACGTGTACATACCCTACCCCCTCCAAAATTGACCATGTGAAATGGAAAGAGAAAGCCCATGTTCTTAACGATTAGGGCACTCAATATTATATTTACCATCTTAGATGCACCTATAGTGTGAGTTGAGGTAAAAATGATGAATATTCATCCTCCTATTCTTCTAATCTTTTATGGTATGCCTGATGAAGACCCTAGTTTTTTATTGTTCGAAATTTGATATTTTATGTTGTGAATATGGATACACAAATTATCATCAAAATATTTGTTTATTCCTTTCTACTTTAAAACGTTATGCACTAAAATGGTTTATGGAATTAGAAGAATTCACTATATTGTATTGGGATGACATGAGAAAGACATTTTTGAGAAAATAGTAACCTTATTGTAGATCCCAAAATTGAAAAGAAGACATTTTTAGGATGAGTCAACAAGAGGATGAAAGTATGGAAGATTACTTAGAGAGATTTATCTACAATCTACAAAAACCAAAGAAAAAAGTCCTTAGTTTACCCAAACAATTATCTTAAAAGGAATCCAGGATGATTATATAGATGTCCTTAATCTTATGGGGCATGTGATATTTCTCGTTTACCTTATGATGAAATTATTGAATATTGCAAGAAAAACTTCGGAGGAAGAGCTAAATATAGTAAGGGGTAATGATATTATCTCTCAAAGGTGGCTAAGTCATATTTGAGAGGAGTTACAAGAGCGGAACTTGGTAGACTTTTATAAAAAATTAAAATGAACTCTTGAATGTTCTTGGTTCTCAAATTGATGCATTATAGCTAAAAAGAGGCAAGAAGAACATAGTGAAGTATTATCTATATTTTCTCCTAAATATAGAAAGAAGAATCCTTTATGTTAATCTCCTTTGCAGAGTATTGAAATTTGTGGAATTTGTGCATAGAAACATTCAAGGAAACATTGTGAACAATATTGGAGCTAAAGAAAACCTATAGAAGAGAAGGTGAAGCATTAGAGTCACTCTACCATGTTGCACCACCAAAAAATACATTGGCAACCTTGATCTATAGGTATGTCTTAAGACCCCCAACAATTTCCTAAAGAGTTTAATCAATATTCTCAATATCATGTGCAAATACATAGAATATTCCTCTCCCATTATATGCTTGGCCTCAACAATTTTCAAACCAACCTTATCAACAAAGTTAGCGAGGAAAATCCTATGGAAAACGCATTGATTCAATTATTAAAGAAGCATTTCAAGAAAACGAATTGATTCAATTATTAAAGAAATATTCCAAAACATTTTCTTTGGATTACACATATATGCAAGGACTCCATCCTAGCATATGCAGTTATCATTATCAACATAGATGAACATGGAAAACCTATAAGGAAACATCAATGATGAATGAATCCAATACTTCAAGAGATAGTGAAAGACAAATTCCAAAAATTATTTAAAGTAGATTTTATCTACCCTATCTCTGATAGTAAACAAGTTTCTCCTTTAGTCGTTGTGCCTAAAAAGAATGGGAAATGGTGATTCTATGTTGATTATAGAGAATTAAATAAAGTTTCCCTTAAATATAATTTTCTATTACCATTCATCAACAAGTCCTAGAAACCCTAGCTAGGAAAAAACTTCCTTCTTGGATGGGTTTAGTGGCTATATTCAAATCAAAATAGGTTTAGACGATTAAGGTCAATAAACTTTCACATGTCACTGGGGAATATATGCCTATAATGTATCACCCTTCGATTTGTGTAATGTGCCAACTACAGTTCAAAGAGAAGTCTTGGCCATCTTTGTTGTTTTAATACATGAATGTCTTGAAATTTATATGGGTGTTTTTTCTTTGTATATGGAGATACTTTTGAAGAATCTTTGGTTAACCTAGAAAAGGTTCTAAAAATATGCATAGAAACCAACTTATCCCTTAGAAATGAGAAATTTTTTATGTATTAACATAAGGGATTGTAATGGGATATTATATATCTGTTGAAGGAATAATCATAGATCCAACCAAGATTGAAATCATTGCTAAATTACCGATTCCATCAAGTCAAAGAGAAGTAATAAGTTTCATAAATTATGCAAGTTATTATCATTAGTTCATAGAAAAATTTAGTAAAATGGGAATTTTATTGGAATGCTAACTGCCAAATTTCATTTAGGAAGTTCAAAGAATTTAAGCTATCCACAACACCAATTTTAAGAGGGCCTAATTGGGATTTACCATTTCACATCTCCATGGACACATCCGATATAGTAGTATGGGTAGCATTATGTCAAAAGGAGAACTTTAAGACTTATGACATTTATATTCTTAGTGAAAATATAACCCCTTTTGAGCTTAATTACATTATTACTAAGAAAGATATGTTGCCAATTATGCATGCAATTAACAAGTTTTGACATTATCTACGAAATATTTGTCCATACAAATCATTTTACCATCAGGTACACATTGAGTAAACCTATTACAAATGGTAGAATAACAAGATATTTATTTTTGTTGTAGGAGATCAATATCATTATCACGGATCACCCTAGAAGGGAAAATCAAGTGGGATACTTTATATCACACCTTAATAACCCCAGTGAGATTGTTCTAGTTTCTTATATGTGTATAGATGAACATTTTGTTTTCTATATTTATTATAACTCCATAATTTGTTGATGTGGAAAATTACTTGTCTTCAAGAAAGTTACCACCCCATTTCACATAAAAGAAATAATAAAAATAAAAATATAACCAAACATAGCGACAAATATTCTTGGATTAAAATAAAACTCTTTGAAACAAGACCCAAATTTGTAATTAGAAGATGTGTAAGAGAAGATGAAATGTTAGAAATTTTAAAAGATTGTCATGATGAACCTTGTGGTGGGAATTTTATGAATAGGAGAACAACCTACAAGATACTTCATCAAGGATATTATTGGCCATCCCTTTTTAAAGATACTAGGAAATATATATGAAGTTGTGAGAGTTTTCAAAGGATGGGTCAACATGTACCCTCTCATGAATGCCCTTGCAACCACATGTTCGCATAGATCCATTTGAAAAATGGGCTCTAGATTTCATAGGTCCTATAAAACCTATATTAAAAGGGAAAAAGTACATTTTGGTATGTATTCATTATGTCATTAAGTGATAAGAAGCATTATCAAGGGATTCATAACAATCAATGGTTAATTTTCTCTTTCTGGACATTTTTGTAAGGTTTGGAGTCCCCAAAGGTATTTTCACTAACGAGGGAGCACATTTTACCTCTTAAATTATGCAAGGCATAATGGAAAAATACAAGATAAATCATTAAAATCCCATTATTTCTTATCCAACAAAACAAAACCTTGGAGATAATCATGACCAAGATAGTCCAACTACACTAGAAGAACTGGTTATAAAGGCTTCTAGATTCTTTGTGGGCTTATAAAACAACTTGAAAATGTACTAATAGCTTTAATCCTTATGAATTGGTATACAGTAATCATTATTCCCATTCAATTTCAAGTTCAAACCTTTAGACAAGCAACTAAATTAAGGTTAGATCCATCAAAAGCACAAAAGGAAACAATCATGCAGTTGAATGAGTTAGATGAGATGAGACATGAAGAATTAAAAAAAAAAAACTACTTTAATCCAACAACAAAGATCAAAATGTAATTATAGGTTCATTAAGAAAAAAGAATTCAAAGTTTGTGATTGGGCTTTTCTTTTTTATTCCAAATCCAAATATTTCAAAGGTAAATTTACCACTCACTAGCTTGGGTCATATGAAGTCATGGAGGAAGTATTTGATTATAGGTCATTCAATACAAAGCTAATTGACAAAGAAGGAGTTTCAATTGTGGTTAATGGCCATAAAGTGAAACTTTATAGAAAGCACTTGAATGAGGAAGAATTTATGTCCCTATTATTTTAGAAAGCGGAGATGTAGATTATGGGTACTAGCAACAATACTCTTACCCCTCTTCCATTTGGAAATATACTTTTACAAAAGGAATACAATTGTAGAGAGAGAGAGAGAGAGAGAGAGAGAGAGAGAGAGAGATGTCAAAAAGAAAAGAAAAAATAATAAAAAGCAGTTGTAAAAATCCAAGTTCTTCGCACAACATAAACTTGAATTTTCATTGGGAAAACAAGTAATTAGCTAATGCAAATTTCAAATAAAATATCTACCCAGGGGTTTAATATTTGCTCAAATTTCTTAGTAGTCTGTGATGAAGATTGAGTGAAAATCGGAGGATAATATTCATCAAAATAAATTTTCAATTTGTGTGAATAAGCTCAAAGGATATTGCATGAATATTTTTATAAACTATGTAGTTGAATACTCTATTGTTGAAAGGTTTCCAAAAGATCTAATTTTGTTCCAATATAGAGGTACAACTAGTATACTATTCATCTCTGAAGTAGCAAGATTTTTCTCATTCTAAGGAGAACATGAGGGCATTTTCAAAGAATCTAAATAGCTACTCAAGTTTTCAAAAGGAAAGAAGTTAAGGACCTATTCAAGTTTCCAAACCTGCCAACACTAAGAAGATCATCATCAATATGAAGTAGCAATACAAAGTCACGAACAACATGAAAGCTCAGATTTGGTAAAGTTTACAATATTTGAAATTTCATTGAAATTTATATTAAAATTAAATGACAGATACTTTGCCTTCTTACCAACGTATTTCAAATTTTTGGTGGTATGGTAACCCCAATTTTTTAAAATTTACTTTATCAAATAAATAAGGATCCTAGCCTATTTTTTTTCAAAATAAAAACCTTCTCCTAAGATTATATATTACACATATTTAACTTATGCTATTTTTCTTAATTTAATTGTTCTTATAACCAGTATTACCAATTATCTTCCACTATTATTTTATCATTTTCACAACATCCATATAAACCTATTCTATCATTATATCTCCTCTATCTCATGCCATTTTCTCTATCCTATCTATTACATCTTATTACTCCTCATACCTTATCCTTAATCATATAAAATGTTCTCAATTAGGGACATGGTAATCAAATTCAATTGAGGACTCAATAACATGGAAAATTCATAATGAAAATGGCATACAAATAAGTGAAATGTTACAAAGTGAAACATGCTCTATTTTAAAGCCTAAAATACACTCTATTTTATATCCATATGCATCACATTTCTAGTCAATAAGGTAGTAGTTCACAACGATTAAAAACCTCATCAACATGAAATTGGAAAAAAAAAATTGAGTGAAAACTTGGGTATTCCATGGAGAAAGAAAATACACATAGAGGCCATGTGGAACAAGGAAATTCACAAGGGATTCTAACAATAGAGTAGGCTGCGAAATTTGAAGGAAATGAATGGAGCTGGGTGATGCATTTTTATTAAAAATGAACTCTGAATGGTTATAAAAAACACGTGTATAATTATAGCTTTGAATGAGGGAATATATACACAAAATACGAACTATGTACCTTAAATCATGCTCAATGTAGTTTAAACAATATACAAAGGAAAAATGACTGCATAGAGAGAAAAAACAACTTCATTCATGATTAAATCGAGTTCTCAGAAATAAGTTTCACTCTGAAATCGGACCTGTTTTAAAGAAATTGATTTTATGTTAATAACCTATGCGTTAACCTGAAGTCTAAAGCAAAAATTTCATGATATATCAAGATAAATGTTTTTCAAATTATGCTTAATAGTTTTCCCGGAAATGATCCAAGTTTACATAGTAATCTACTAAGGAAAGTATATCTTGTCTCTAATCGGTCAATGATTTTTGAGAGGCCCAAAATTCATATTTTAAGTAGCTACATTTTTATTTTCTCAAATAATGAGATTACAAAGAGTCATTTCTCTCAAATTTGAAAATTTATAAAAAAATTCCAATGGAAGTTACTTTTGCTGAGGCTACAAAGGGTTAGTAATCGGTTTTTGAAACCCATATTTTCTCCAGAGAAAGTATATTCCAACCACATAGTATTGTTCTTGTTCTAGTCACACTTTACTTAGTCAAAAAAATAAAATAGAAAATAAACCATTACTTAGGCAAGAGGAAAATATACTAAGAATCATATTTTTCTCACATTGTGCTAAATGATATTACAAATGTTGTGGTATATTTTATTGTTTTAAACATTTAATTTTTTTCCTTTTCAAGAAAAAAGAACAGCAATAAATTTGTACACACCATTTCTATATCGTCAACACACAAAGATAATTCATAGAGTTTTTCTACAGGTGTAATGGTTGAGACATAAAACCTAACTAAATACGAAAATAACTTACAAAAAATCAAGACCATTAATCATAAACGTAGGAAGATTCAATTAATTAGTACAAGAACAATCCATGGTGAGAACTTACCTTTAGAATGACGAATTAGCTTACCTGTAATTTGTAACCCACCCCCTCCTAATCCCCTACAAAACACAGATTAGGAGGAGGGTGGTTACTATGTTGAGCCAATATCCAAGGCACTATTATGGAATTGGGGTCTAAAAATTGTGATCTTTTCAATAAACGTTAAACCTCATTTAGACAACATTTTTGCGTTCATCTTGGTAAGCCGTTTCCGATGATATAAATATTTTCCTCAATCTGACCTTTGGATCAAGAGATATGACCATTTGAATTTATGGAAAATTAGAGGGTGCACATCATTAGCCTTGCAATGTGGCACCCATGTGGTTACCATAGCCAACATGTCAGCGCCACCAAGAAATTCTATATTGGCTACCAACCCATTCATTGTTTGGGGTCCCAACATTCCTTCCCTATGCATGGTCATTCATATATATATATATATATATATATTATATATAAAAGAAGATGAATTGATGGGTTGTCAATTGTTTCCAAACCCCTTGTTACCTAGGATCATTACCTTGACCCTCTCATATCTTGCACCTTTATGCATAGCTCCGAGGAAAACCTTTTGGGTTGACGTGCTTGTGGATTTTCCCTACACCAATGAACAAGCTCCTAGGTTAATGTGTACGACATCGTAACCCGAGCTTACGTCATCTTGTGCTCTTTTAAACTCACTTCGCCTCTCCTTTAAACTAATAGGGACCAACCTTCGGGTTCGTGTTCTAGTTGGTCCACACCTCTACTGCACCCAAGATCCCATTTGTCAGCTTCGATGGCCCCTTCTCCTAGCATGGCAGGCCAAAGCTGAGTCAACCTGAATGTACCTCAGGTGTTGCACATTGTTACCTCTAGGAGATGAACTCTGAGACAAAGATATTCTTGTCATTGTTCCTGCCATTTCTTTGTCGAAGTTGGGCCTATTCTAAGTCCTTTTTCTATTGCAACAACCACTTCACATGAATATTAGACCTTTCCACTGGCCAATACGAGGACTCCAACTCACCCCAGCCTTCTTTACCCCATTGGCTAAGCCACGCTAGACTGGTTCTGAGTCAACTTGGTCTCTCCCTTATGTGGTCATTTGCGAGCTTCCAGGACATAGCCTCCGGGCTTACGTCATCCCCCTGTTTCTCCTCGACCATTAAATTCTCTCATTTATTCCTATTCATTGATCATATAAGCTCTAGATCTTGGTCTCGCATTGTCGTCTTAAGGCTAACAACCATACCTTCAATCCAACCATCATGTCGCCTAATAACTAATCTAATATCAAGGATAAGACTAAGGCAATGAGGATAAGAGAAAGGGTCTTTCTCCCACTATGCATTATGCATATAGTTACATACAGTTAGTCGAGGTAAAGGGGATTTTGTCCCACACTTTGGTTGTATAGAACCCACATAAGGTAATTTGGAAAGGATTTTGACCATGGATCGACTATGGTGGTTCTAAAAATGTCTGGACTTGCATAAGAGCCTAGCCATATCCATTAGGGGTTTATGAAGCACATTCCAGTGCTATCCCTCCCAAGCTTACTACAAGAATACCTTCTCTGATTTTTTGATGATAGAGATACAAGTCATAGTACAGGAACTCATCCATCGAGGCCTCCCAAAGGTCTTTGGTCTACTTAAGGATCAAATCAGCATGTAAAAACATATAAAAATAACTAGAATCACATAAAATAGTACACATCCACGGGGACATAAATTTCCATCGTACATATGGCATACATGCAACATCATGCCAAAACAGGAAGCATAAGCCAAGTCATCAAGGCTCTCAGGAGTAATCTCCTTCACCACAAGGAGAACAAGGCTTTCTCAGCCCTAAACTTGGGAGAGGTGAAAATACTAACTGAAGGACCTGCGCCTACATTATTGGAAGGCTTAGAGAACCTTTAGATGAAATAGACATACCAAAAGACCAGCGAAGAGAGAGAGATCTCTGATATGCTACCCTGAAATCATAATTAAAACGAGTTCTTGGTCCTGTGATTGATGAAGGAGCATCCATATGGGTTACTATCAAAGATAGTCAATATATTTATATATAATATTGACACTAACATGGTAAAAATCCAGTTGATCACCATGACTATAACTAGCCATTCAAATAGGGATTTATCATGTCATTCTAGCATCAACACTGCATACAAATATAACACCTAGCATTAGGAAATTCACATCATCATTTACATAGTAGATATGCAACAATATGTGAAGTGTAGGAACGTAAATCAATTCATTAAATCCCATGAAATATCGCCATCCACAACAATGGAACATAAGGTTCACTTCAACTTGAGATCTTGCTAACAGGGGAATATAAACCTAAAACTAGAGTATACATTACTAAAGACATGGAGGAGACCACCGTATAAAGTTACCATTCAATAAGGATAGCAGAGGAGGAAATCATCAATATTACAACATTGTAACATTAACAATGCTAATTAAATATTGTAATCAATGTAATCACCCTACTTCAATAAGAAAGAGTTCCCATGCTAAATATTGCAGTGACACAACCAATATTCTTACATAATACCCTAGTGCCTTTAAACATTAACACATCACATTAGTCAATCTTGTAGATAACCATAACATAGATATGTATACTGCAGTAATACACCATTTCAATCAGGAATGTAAAAATATTTTATTTTGAGTAAAGCGCATAAGAAGCACTTATCTTAAATAGTATATAAATGGCTCAACTAAGGGTGGAACTTTAACTCCCCACTTGACTATCGACAAGTTGCAACCATTTTTACTTGTAACTGTCACCCCCTAACTAGATTCCAAATCTTGAGGTGGAGTGACTTTGAGGTTTGTTCCCAACAAAAAAACTTAAACATGATGCACTAGGCCACATTGCCTTCATCCACCAGCTACACACTTATCAATCACACTATTAAGGCATATTCACATCCATACCAACCCCTCACATCGCAGATAACTTTAGCTCACTTTTTGGAGAAGGGATTCCACTATAAGGAATGTTATTCAGTCCTTCAACTGCTAATGGGTAAATAAATCACTCTCCTGGTGGTTCATCGGTGAGTCAAGCACCAGAGCTTTAGCTCCAAGGAAATGCATAGTCGTTCTTTCAATCCTCATAGGTACTAGAGTGAATCCTTCCAATATGGCTAATTGATCAAGACACAAATTATAGTGGTTTCTTCAACCTTACAAACAATCCACTCTCCCCTAAATAATTCATCCAGCAATCCTCACTTATAGGGTTCCTCAACTGGTACACTTTTCTAGGATTTCATTCAGTGTAAAATCCCGCTTGATCTCCCTCTCAACTTTGTGTTCTTACATAGAAATTATAAACATTGCATTCTCTCCCACACGATAGCTCTAAATGTTTCGTTTGTTAATTATGCCTTTGTGCCTGCGTGAGAGTCCTTGTGAGAGCATGTATGAATTCCTTTCCTTGTATCTGATATGCTTGCGGGACAAAACTTTGCAGTTTCCAGAGATAGTGGGTTCCGATTGAGGAAAGGAAACTGGGGGAAGCATCTGCGTACTTTTGGATGCTAAGGGAGGTTGGGATTCCTACACATTGCACAGTTCCAGTAGGCAAGGAAAATGCTTGAGGGTTGTAGATGTGAAGTGCACAGTTCAAGAAAGCTGGATGAGGCTAGGTTGCTAGGAATAATCCATAATTTGGCTAGGTGTGGGATCAATGGAACCTATGTGAACATTGAAAGAAATTTACTACAATCACACACTTTAATAGTTAGTGATACAACATAGACCATCAATAACATATGAAAACATACTTTCCTTAATGCAACAACCTTTGTGACAACCTACAACAAGTGTGGCTCCGATGATAGACTTTGTGAGGATAAAGGCGAAACTTGTGCAATAGTGCGCGAAACATTGGAAATGAGTGCAAAACATACCTATTTGATGAGAACAACTCATTCTCACAAAGATTTCCCCTTGAAGCAAAACAAAACTTCCCTTTGCATGACAAGTGATAATCCCCATGCCCGAAGATGGAACATGCTATATAAAGATGAAAGCATGAATGCCTCTTAAGATTTAGGAGGGGAGCTTGAAATAATGAGCTTACCAATAAGTGACTAAGGAGCGACCGATCATAGGATCCATAGTAGGCTCCAAAATTCAAGTGTAGGCCAAAATTTTGGAGCGCGTTGCAGCCACTACAACACTTAGAGACACACTAGTAGAATCCAACTTATTTGTTTTGGTTAAATCCTTCCGTGCAGGGCCTTTGTCCTTCAAGGACTATTGATTCGTTGTGTAGATTAATTTTTCTTCCCCGCTTACCCCATGGGAAGATATGGTCCCCTATGTAACTTATCAGTTGAACACAACATAAGATTCAACAAGATCATAATTTTTCAAATTGGGAAGGGTAGTTTAGCTTGTGATCTTAATATTTTCATATTATAGTTTTTCATCTTTGGTTTTTCTCCACTTCAAAAAATCTTGGATAGCAGCCAGGCAGAGTCACGTAGGAACACAAGAATTTCTCCACTTCCAACGAGCCTAGACAGTGCCTTGGTGGAGTTTCTTGCTTCACCTCTATGCGCACGAAGCCTTTCCCTTCTTTCACCTTTATTTATTTATTTAAATAGAACTGTGCATCGAAACTTATAGATTCTGGGGCGGAATAGGGATCCCAACTTATTGAGAGTAGGAGATGTTTCTCCTTCAGAGAAGAATATAAAGACCACTAATTTAGGTTTGCTCGTTTAGGTTTTCCACTCCTCCATTTCTACTAGTTGGATAAGCTTGAAAACACCAAAGCAGAAAATTGAGTATAGGCATTGTTACACTAAAATTTGTCACCACGACTATCTGCAGTTAGTATGGCTCCATCAACAGTCATACTATCCTCCTTGTCAAGCCTTATACCTCTGCTCTCCATGTCAAACTTCAAAAAAGAGAGAAAGTCATTAAAAATCATGTTTATCTCTGGGTACGCAGGTTCTCTCTACCTTGCCTGCGTGTACGCATCCCAAGCTCATTGTACCTGCGTACTTGCATGCTCTGTAAGTCAAGGGATGGGTGCGTACTCCTGTAAAGGTCAAAAGGCGCGAGTTTCATCTTAAAAAAGTTACTTATGGTCACTTCTAGAGCTTTCTAGAAGAGCATTTGACGTGTATTGAGCACCTCCAGATGGTTCATGCATCCCTATGATAGAGGAACTTATCCTATCAAGAGAGGAGCTACCCCATCCAAAAGAGGGAGTATCCCATTGATGTTGGAACTGAATAACTTCCTCTAGAACACTATAAAT
>APFE030226181.1:0-19248 GCA_000404065.3 Pinus taeda | reverse complement strand
ATAATAATAAAAATATAAAATAGTATTACTTATTATTTTAAAAATAATGTTTAAATATGCTTATTTCACATATTTTTAAAAATATTTTTAATTTCCAGTGTAAAAAATATAAAGAAAAAAGAAAATATTTTCATATTTTTATGATGTTGTGATTAAGTTTAAATATTTAATATATAATTAAAATATTATTAGTCCTTCGCGAGGACTATAATAATTGATTTATCATTGGTTTTGTATTAATTAACCTTTTGACTATAAAGTTTTGTATTTATTATATTGTTTTATATTATAAAAATATGTTATTTATTTAATTTGAATTATTGAATTTTATTTATCTACTATGCTATTCATGGATAGATTTGAAGTGTTTTTGTGTAACTACAAGTAAGACTGCAATTTTTTTTGAGCTTTTGCTAAATTTTTGTTGAATTTCCTAGCTTTTCTAACTTATGACTCTATAAAGATAGATTAGGTAATTTTTAAAGGCAAACAAACTCCAATTTTTATTGAGCTTTTGCTAATTAGTTATTTTTTCTAAGTTTCCTCACTTTTACTGACTTTATTGTTCTATAATAAAGGCAAATTGGTTCATTTTTAAAGCATTTATGTGCAGTGAATTTTGCTGAATTACCTCACTCTTTTTAGCTTTACATCTATAAAAACTTAGTTATTATTTAAAGTCGGAAAATTAAAAACTAATTTGGGTGCTTGCTCTTCTTAAATCCATGCATTAAAGAAACTATGAACTTCTCTTGCACAAGTTATTATGGTTGTAAATGAGACAAGAGAGAAGGCCGGTTTGAGACTAATTTACATCATGGGGGTTGAGGCTAGATTCTTTCCAATCAATATTAATTGGGCACATGTAACACAATTTCACTTCATTTGTTTATACCTTCTAGTAATTTTTTCTTTACTTCCCTTTGTTCCAAGCCAGAGATGTAATAAAGACATGTTCCCTTAATAAACATGTTTATTATGGATAGATGTACAACATGCAATTACTACACTTCTAATCGACAAATGAGGCTTTAGGCTAGAACAATAATGTGATTCCATCCATGATTATAAACTGTGCTATTTTCTCAAATGCACGGTATGTTTCAAATGGTGCTATTTCAATTGACCCATCACTTTATAGGACTATCTATTTATAGTGATGGAGTTTACATGACTATTAATTTGTGAATATTTGATAAGTCCCATCACTTTGAAAATGTTACCATTTCACTGGGTGCTTGTTAATACCTTCATTATGAACCTATCACTGTTGTTTGGTTTTGTATTTATCTATTGTGTTCTAACCTTAACTTTTTTTTTTTTCCAAAGGAAAAATCGAACTTTTTATAAATATGTTAATAAAAAGTTACAAGCAGATGCATAAGCATTCGATTACATTGTGAGAGATGACCATCACAAACCCCAGAGAAGAAAACTCTTCTCATATACCTGTCTTTGGTTCATACAAAAAATTTCCACAAACGCTGCCAGAGAGGACAGCTCTGGAAAAACTTTGCCACAGAGAAAAACCACGGCATCAAACTCTGCCTCATTGACAAAGACCCGTCATCAAAAAAGACATAGTTTCTGGGCTATCGAGGTAACAGCCCAAAACGAAACAGCTAACAGAAAAAACGCCCGAAAAGAAACATGGGCCGCTACATAAAAACGCTGACACAGTTTCAAAAAAAATATAGTGACCGAAGCAGAGCGAAAGTTCCACATTTTCAACGGAGCCAGAAAACGATCAAAAAGACCATAACAGATTTAGGCAAAAGGAGGCTGGGCCGAAATCTGTGCATGACCCTGTTGGATCTCAGTTACTTGCCAAGAGCCCATAGCCTGCTGCAAAGCTTCTTTAGATAGTTTGTCTGCATCTTCGTTCCTGTTCCTGTAAATGTGATCCAAATAGAAGATATTAAAAGACTGTTTTAATATCATAATTTCCTCAAGAAGGGGTCTCAACATATAATTCTGACATCTATTGTTTCCATTAACCCATTTTATCACATTTAGAGAGTCCCCAAAGATCTGGATTGCAAAGATGTGTCTCTGAATAAGCCAACATAGGAGTAATTTGAGTGCAGACAATTCTGCGAAGTTGTTTGATCCATTCCCAATTCCCACAGAAGCATAGATAGAGTGAGACTCATTTAAGTGAATGACCAGACCTGCCCCAGCTGTTTGGTTTTGAGAAGCCCCATCAAAAAAGGCCCAAGGCATATTTGGTCTAATCTGTTCTTCCCTGTTATGTGGTTTATTTGAAGATTCTTCCGGTTCAGGGATACTTGAGAAGATAGCTGAGCTTTGTATGGCTATAGATTCCGCTGGGATAATTACCTCTTGGAAAATAGCTTTATTCCTGGCAATCCAAACACCCCAGGATATTATGGGGGGAAGATTTTTCAGATTCCCCCCTGGGTTCTGATTCCACCATCGTTCCCAGGCAACCTTCATGGATTCTCCTTCCCAACTAAGTTGCTTCTTGATTAAAACCTGAACCTCGTACCAGACCTTCTTTGCGAAAGGGCAATGAAGGAAGAGATGAGGCAAATTCTCAGAGTCTAATTTGCATAGAGGGCATCTGCTCGGGCCATTCATGAATCTGGCTTGAAGGACATCCCAAGTTGGGACCTTTTCTTTCAGGAGGCACCAAAAGAACAGTTTGGATTTTTTTGGGCATTTTAATTTCCACAGAGGCTTTGACCACCAGGCAGGTTCTTCCCATCCCTTTTTTGTCATTAGAAATTTATAACCTGCCTTTGGGGTATAAAGACCTGAGTCTGCATGGGCCCAAACCAGCTGGTCAGGACGATCTTTTATCCTTACGTTGGATCTTACCAGTTCTTGAGTAAAGATATTCCAGTCTTCCCACCAATCTGGGTCCAGATCAAGTTCTTCACCAGACATCCAAGCTTGACCCCATATCGAGGAGTGACCAATTTTCTCAATCTGGTGCAGATTAAAGATACCTTTTGTCTCCAGATGTCTAATGAGGCCCTGGGTTAAAGCATAGCGATCATTGCAACCCACCCAAGGGTCCCTGCCAAGATTAACATTCTCCCCATTTCCAACCTGTCAGGACAGTCCTTGTTCTATGACTTTAAAGGCTTCTGTTGTAGCTTTCCATACTACTGAGATGTTCCTCCCTTTTTTATTTGGATCCCGGATCCAGTCCTCCAAGGGCATTGGGTCGATATACTTTCGTTTCACTACTCTAGTCCAAAGATTTTCAGATGAAATGATCCTCCATCCAGATTTTGCTGCTAAACAGGTACTAAAGTCATTAAGATTCTTGATTCCCCAACCGCCCCACTCCTTTGGTCTGGCTATCTTGTCCCAGGCTACCCACGGAAGGACCGAGTCCTCCTTTGCCCCTGACCAAAGGAACCTGCTACATATTCTTTTTATCTTATGAAGCGTGCCTTTTGGTATCCATGTCAGCGCTGCCCAAAAGACTGGCATGGCTTGCAGAACAGAGTTTACCAGGGTCAGTCTTCCTGCTCTAGACAGCCACTTATAACTCCAATGACTAATTTTTCCTTCGATTTTTGCCACCAACCAATTCCAGTCTTGTTTTTTATAAGAATTTGGCTTCAGCCAGAATCCCAGGTATTTGAAAGGAGAGTCCATGTTGTATACTTCAAAGGGTAAAATAGCAGTGATCTGGGCACATTCATTTCTATTGAAGCCTTCAAAAATAAAATGGGATTTCCTGAAATTGATTTGCATTCCTGTGGCTTTCATAAAAAGATCCAAGATGGCTTTTAATTCCTTCACTTCATTCAGACTCCCGTTAGTAAAAAGCAGAATATCGTCTACAAACAGTAAATGGGAAATGAAAAGATTAACAGCTACTTCCAAACCTTTAATCAGCCCTGTCCTTTTTGCTTCCATTAACAATCTACTGAGGCCCTCTGCCACTAGAAGAAACAGCAGAGGAGATAGAGGACAGCCCTGTCTCAGCCCTCTTTGTCCTTTAAAGAACGAGGACGCTGCCCCGTTGATTAGGACAACAAAGCTTACACTGGTGACGCATCCCATTATCCAATTGATGAACTCCAACTTGAAGCCGAGATGGGTGAGAAGCATCCTTAGATACGTCCAGCAGATTCTATCATATGCTTTTGACAGATCAATTTTGATCACCGCCCCTTTCTTGATTGTTTGCCTGATACTATGCAGCGTTTCTTGAGCTACCCCGATGGCTTCGTGAATCTACCTCCCATCCAAAAAACCGAATTGTTCACTTGAGATATTTTTTGACAGGATGGGCTTCAATCTTGTGGCGATAATTTTTGCTATGATTTTGTAGATACAATTGCATAGTGATATTGGTCTGAAGTCCTCAAAAGAATCAGGGTCCTCTTTCTTTGGTATTAGCGCTATGAAAGTGGCATTGAACGGGAGATGGATTTCACCTTTTCTTCTAGATTCATCCACCACTTCAGTTAACTCGTCGCCTATCGAGTCAAAAAAGTGATTGAAAAGTTCAATGGTCCACCCATCTGGACCTGGGCTTTTATCTTTTGCCATGGATTTAATAACATGCTCCACTTCATCCTTTGACACCACCTCCGTCAAACTCCCAGCTTCCTCCTCTTCAACAAAACGTGGAAAACATTGAGCCGTTCTGATTATTTCTGCTAGAGTAATCCCTCCTTGAGCTGTAAATAGGTTTTGGAAATGGGTCTTGCCCATTCTAGAGAGATCTTCAAAAGCAGAAACCTCTCTCCCATTTTGGTCTTTTAGCTTCCAAATGGTATTTACACTTTTCCTGCCCTTTGCATAGTTGTGAAAAAATTTTGTATTTTCATCGCCAGCCTTTAGCCATATGGCCCTACTTTTTTGTCGCCACTCCTCCTCCTTTTCCAGTAGGATCTTACTTCTTTGTTTTTCTAAATTCAGTATCTTCTCCTTTGACTCTTGATTTAAATATCCATCCGCCTCTGGCTCTTCCAGCTCTCGCAGATTTTCATCTATGAGTGAAAGGTTCTCATTCTGAGTCTTCTTCCGTGCTTTGGCCCATTCAATAGTAGCTTTTTTTAATCTTCTTAGATTATCCCAGAAGTGGGCTCCTTTACTTTCAAATTGAGCGCTGCCCAAGTGACTCCAAGTATCCCTGAAAAGCGAATTGAATGATTCCTCCTGCAACCAGGCCACATTGAATTTGAAAGGAGAAGCAGGTTTGAGAGGTGGCTTTTCAACCTCCAAGAGTATGGGGAAATGATCCGAGTTCCCCCCCTCCCCAACCCATTGCCTGATCATAGGAATGTCCCTCATCAATTCTTCACTTATTAGGAATCTATCCAGCCTCTTTGCCACCCTTCCTTCCCCCGTTCTTCTATTTCTCCAAGTAGGTTTTGCTTTGATCAGGTTGACATCAATCAAATTATGAGAGTGGAGAAAATTGGAAAAAAATTCTGAAAGAGGGTCTTCCCTGGCTGAAGGCCCCCAAGCTTCCGCATTCCCAATAGAGAAATTAAGATCGCCTCCCATGATTAATCTTCTGTTTTTAATTAGCTCTTTTGTAAGGAGATTGTTCCAGAACTGTTCCCGCCCTTGGCAGGGCCCGTAGATGTTAAGAAGCATGATGGGTACTCCCAATTCTGGGGACGAGATCTCCATGCCAAGAACATGGTCCATACCCCAGAGACTATTTAATTGCATCCTTCCATCTTTAACTCCGATAGCCAGCCCCCCCGAGTGTCCTACGGCGTCTATGGCGTGTAAAGACCAACCAGGGAGTATGGATCTGAGCATGTACTCCACCTCCAAGCTCCTCCCAAGGGTTTCTTGTAAAAATAGAATGTCCGGATTATATCGCTGGATTAGTTCCTTTAGAGCCAGCTTTTTGGGCTTGCTGGCTAGCCCTCTACAGTTCCAGGACAGCAAAATCATTTTACAACATGGTCAGGGGTAATCGCTGCTCTAAGCGCCCCGGTAATGGACATTTGCTTCCCATCAGCTACATCAAACTTAGCTTTGTCTTTTGCTTTTGATAAGTACGAGGTCCTACCCCTACCTTTTTTTTTTGATGGATGGGGAAAAGAGGGGCTCAGTCCTCCTATCGGATCCTCTGATTCTATGGGCTTACCTTGTCTTTTAACCATGGATCTCAAGTTATAAGGCCGACTCTGAGGTGAGGGAGAGGCTTGGTGGCTATGATTGGACTCATCTTTGCATAACTGATCAGAGACAGGTATAGACTCCCTTTTATTTTCTACTGGTTTAATAACATCAAATTTTTCAACTGATGAAACATTGATTGAATTAACACAGATATCAGGGGAAATCAGAGTAACACGAGAAATTTGATTCATACCGGAAGGGTCCTCAGTTGCGACGACAGGGTCTCCAGCGTTCCTTTCCTTGGCGTCCGTCAGATGCGCGGGCTGATTTTTTGTCTCTTCGGGCTTCGAGAAACCTCCTGTATTGTTTACTTCCCCCGAATTTCTGATCTTTTCTTCCATCCCCGCATCCATCTGAGCTGCCTTTTCCTTGAAAGCCTTATCCCTTCTCATTTTCTTCTCCCTCTGTTCCTCTGAGATCTGAGGTCTTCTTCTTCGATTCCCCAACGAGCAATCCACTGCCAAATGGCCGTAATCATGGCATCTGTAGCACCGAAAGGGAAGGTGCTCATAGTCCAAGGGCTGGACAAAAACATATTCTCCATATTCCAATTTAATAGACTCCGCTAATCCCTCCTTAGGATTTAAACGTACCAGAATTCTTGCCACTGTTCTTTCAAAAGTATGAATAAAGGACATGTCGGCTTCTAGGAAAATGCCCAGCAAATTCCCAATGGATCTAAATACAGATTCAACCCACAGGAAAGGAGGGAGCCCAGGTAAACGAACCCATACTGGAAACTCATCCGCCTTCTCCTTATTTGCATCAAAATTTGGCGTCCACCTCTGAAAAAGAACTGGGCGATTACCAATGATCCAATTCCTCTCTGCTACCCAGTCTGCATCTTCTTTTTTTGCAAAGCTCACCATGAACCAACCTTTTACTAACAGGGCCACCCTGAAAGGGTTTAAAAGGGATTTCTTCCATTGCATTTCTGCCCACTGATTTAAAGATTTACCAGAGAGGGCTCTCCCTCTAATCCTTCCTACAAGAGTACATTCCGCCACCATCAGCGCATCCTGAATTTGAACATCCATACCCAGTACTAAATTGCCTTCAAAATTTCTCTTCTTCAGGGAAAACTCCCTTTTTTTCCGGTTAGCTTCAGTCTTGTCTTGTCTCTTGTCTGAGGTGCCTCCCTGAATATTGCTATTTATACATTCTTTTGAACCCGGCGAGCAATCGCTATTTACTACCGGGGTTTGTAATGATTTATCTCCCCTCGAGCCTTGTTGAACGACGTTCACGTCTCCCTGCTCAACAGACCCCTGTCCTGGGCACCCGATGTCAAGTCTGTTTGCTTTGATTTTCCCAGGCTTCTCGACCCTTAACGCCTTAATCCCCTCAGATAAAGGCCCGCATTTATTTTGGAGTAGTGTGTGAGGGAGTTTAACAGGTGACCTTCTCAATGTGTGCCTGTTTCCTTGCTTAGAAGTCTCATTCCCTACCTTCAGACCTTCGCCCTCCGAAGTCCAGGACCCCTGCTTTGGCGGAGAATGTAAAATATCTTCCAGACCCCCTGAGAAACTGGTTGGCCCTGAGAGGGGTTTCAGTTTGTTTCCATGTATTCCTACAGATACCTGTAACGGGCTCTTCCCTAAGAACTGAGTATGGGAGGTTTCCTTTCTTTCTTTGGTAAAGGAGGCGTCCACACCTGCCTTGCCCCCTAACAGCTCAGTAAACCCCTTAGGTTTCCACGCGTCCACCTCTGCTGGGACCTCATCTGCGAAATTTCCGAAAAACTTAACCAGGCTTTGCGCTGTTACGTCTTTCCCCCAAACTGATAGGAGGTCTTCCGGCGCCGGCTCCAGATCTATCTCATCCCCGTAATTTACCATGGTGTAAATAAAAACAGCGGTAAAAGACTTGTTTATTACCTCGACCTGCGGTTGTTGATGACTGTGCTCAAGCCGGAACGGACAAAAACGCCGGTTCTCCGCCCTGTATTTGCTTTCTCGAGTCGCCGTCCGCCTTCAACAAAGCTTGTTTTGTAGAAAAAACCCCAGGTTAACCTTAAATGCCTTCTCGATGCGCTAATACGGTTTACCCTCTTTCCGTAAAGAGTTTAACCGGGACTGTTTGCTGAAACCCTAATAATAAAAGCTCTATCATAAACCTGTTTACTTTCACCTACCTCGAGACGTCCGCCAAGCTGATTGCCCCGTACAACTGCTGTCATTCCCTGCCAGTACTGACCTTGTTCCATTTCTGTAACAGAGAAAAAACTGGGCTGGTTCCTTTAGGTGATCTCAGTTCGAAACCTGTTGCCGCCGCGGTGCTCCATCCTTCCGTCCCCTATTGCTCATTACCTATATCCCTCTTCAAAGGTATTCTAACCTTAACTTGCATTGAACAAGCATTGCAAAAACTTGTGATGGTATGGAAAATCTAGTAGCTTGTCTTTGATAACTCCTAGTTGTATGACCATTTCTACATGAACCATTTCGCAATATAGGTTATGTGAGTTGTGAAAGAGTGTATATTTTTTAATAGGAAATGTGTTTTTGTCTCTATGAAGGGAAACTATAGTTTAACTTAAAGAAAATAAGTAACAAAATTTTCAACGAAGTAGACTACATTCAGTACAACTCTTCTTGATATTAGATATTTCTAACAAAATTTCAAAAATGCAAATTGTTTGCTAAATGTAGCTTTGTTTGGTCATCAGGAATAAGGAATATCATAAGCTGGAAAGGGATTATCTGTCTCCTTAAATCTGGTAAGATAAATATTTATTTAATATTCAATCTTAAGTAAGGCGCTTTCTACTTGAATCCACTATGTTTGATGGTCACTACCTTCTATTGGCAAGGAATATGCATTAGAAGCTATACCCAATTTATTTAGAAAAGTTTCAAAGTATACAAAATTTTATCCATATGTACTATCTTTATGAGAGAAAAGGGTATTTTTTAAGGATTCAAATATTATGTTTATGTATACTATTATAGGCATCTACTCTGTTTTGAAAAGTCAAACATATAGAATGTGGGTGAATATTCAATAAAAGAACATGCAATTTACTATTAAAATTGGTAAATTTTTGGTGAATAATATCCATTTAATCATATGTATGTAAAAAGAGGGAAATGTTTTAACCAAACAAGTGACTATTTTGTTTGAAGGAAATGTCCAAAAAATAGGTAATTTGTGAAATTTTGCCCCTAACATTTTCCCTATCCATATAGTTAAATCCCCACCATCCATGTGTTAATTATTGGTAATTAAATTAAATTTCCAAAAGCCCTATTCGAAAATAGACACGCCTCAATGGAATTACTATATAATTAATTTTATTAATTTCTATTTCATTTTTTTTTAAGTTAGCATAGAGGATTTATATTACTTTAATCAAAACAAAGTACAAAATAGCAGCTGGTCTACTCGATTGGAAACCAGACCAGCTACAGAAATAGACTATATTAATACCACTTCTATCTAATAAAACCATTAAGTTATTATGTTTCTTGTGCCACTTAAAAGACTCAAAATACTTGCTACTATGACCATAATTGCTATAAGGTCTGCTTATCTGATATCTCTAGTAACCCTAGTTTACAGACCTATATTTTACAAAAAACTACTAACATGCATAATTAAACTCATAATTAAATAACCTATTGACAAAGTAAACCAGATAAACAAATCTTCTGCATTCTCGAACTTCATTCCATAGGAACCTTTCCAGGCATAGATTTCACTGGAACCACCACTAGAGACACCATTGCAGGGTCACCAGAACCATTGGCCTCCTGAGCCTTGTACTTCTATAGGCAAGTTGGTTCACCTTTAACTTCCCCCAAAATAATGTGTATATTATGAATGTACTTGAGATAAATGGTAAAAATAGTGTTCAGATCTCTTACGCGGTTTTCCTACAATTTCTCGATATTCATCAGTCCCTTCAGGACCGATTCAATACCTCCCAGTTGTTGGTTGTTGACTCTCAATTGGCTTAAGGTATCCATATGACCTTCAGCCCTTTCCTCTGATGCTTCCGCTTAAATGTTTCCTACTAGTGTCTTCATTTTCCATGTTGTTTCCATGGTTTTTTGGTAGAGGGTCACGCAGATCTTAGTTTGACTTGTGTTAATGATCTATTTGACCTCCTCCTTTCTTTGACTATCTAGAAGAACCCTCCATTTCTTGCGAACTTTGTTCTCCCAAACCTCCACCACTTATTTACCCTTCTATGGAACAGTAACATGAAAAGAATATGTTGTTGCTCTCATAGCCATTTCCATGCAAGAACACTTACTACATCCTGCCCCTTGTGCCACCGCTCTAGGTCTTCCTCTTAGCCTACCCACCAAATACCTAACTTTTCCCATTCTCAACTTTTAAACCTTCCCTAACTTTGGAAATACTCTTATCAAGGCTCTGATAGTCCACCACTACTCAATTTCCAAGCATAGATCACAAAAGAGAGCTTACAACTGATAATATAAAGCGTGTTCTACTGACATGCTTTATCTTGTCAGTTTTTCAAAACTTTCCATCTCCACCTTCGTACCCTATGATTTTCCAATGATAAGATTTTCAATCCATGTGAGCCTGTTCCATTCTCCCTATCATTCGTCAGGATAAACATATTATATAGACTCATAATCACCATTTGCTACCTCTCGTACATATCCTCTACTAGTATCCTACTTTCCCACCTCCCGGCCACCTCCTTATCATTTATGGACCAACTTGCTGACACACCTTGATGGAGGTGTTCATAACTTCACCTTGTATGGCTGCCAACTTGTCCATTCAATGACCCCATGTTCCCATTCTCCCACCTCTTTTTGATACTCCTCTCACTTCCATGATCTCAGGTTAATGAATCGTGTGAGTAGATGGGGCTCTTCCCGAGCATAGGCCTACCTTTGTGTTGTCCTCATTATCGGTTGTCATGGAGCTATCTATTTCTGCCAAATTTCAGCATTCGTCCTTGATATTTCCTTCCAGAAGATCTGTCCATGCCACATTAGTAAGCGTCTGCAAGTTGAAAACTCCTTCATTGGCCAACCTGTCATCCATCGTGTTTGTTGACCTTCAAACTAGGCTGAATGCCATTGTTACCAAACACCAATTCCTCATAACCTTCCTTACCTGTGAGCCACATTGTAGTCGCCTTTCTACTTGGATGGCTATTGTCGAGTCTCCTTCTACAGTAGCATTAACAATTCTTTCACAAGCCAAAATTTCCAGCCCTTGTTCTAGGGCATGGAATTCAGCTGCGTTGTTGGAGGCATGTCCCAAATTTATGAAAAATACCCTGTAAATTTTCCCTGTCCAGTCTTGTATAATTCCACCCACTCTTGCACTACTGGTGTTCCCTTTAGGTGCCCCATCAAAATTCAACTTAAATAAACCTTGAGGGGGAGGTATCCAAATCGTTGCACCCGATTAGATTTGAGGATCTTTGGCCTGACACACTTGCATACTAGGGAGATCTAGCTCTAAGAGCTTTAAGACTCTTGCCTCTTGTGGAGATGGTTGTTCCTTAGATATTTTGGGTCCTTTATTGATTACCATTTTGGTGTCAATTGGATTCCACCAGGTGTTCTACAAGGAGCTTCTTATTCTAGAAGATTCGTTAGTTTCGTTCCTTCCATACTGAACAGACGCTGAAACCAGGAACCAAGCAATAGGGGAGGTTTACCACTTCATTATTTATGTAATTACCTTGCCATTTTCTAATAGTCTCTTGTATATTGTCCTTGATTCTATTAGTTTTCCTGAAGATATAAACCATCCAATCCCATATGACAGACATATAACTATAGTTGTTTAAAATATGATTTAGGTTTTCCTCTTCACTTTCACAAAGAAAACACCATGAGGCTCCAATAAAACTTCTCTTCACCAAGTTTTCCCATGTGAAAACTTTCTTCCACAACACTAGCCACAAGAAGGTTTTAATTTTTGGCCATTGGGGCAATAACCATAGTTTCTTCCAATCTGGATCAGTTGACTTACCTTGGGAACCTTCTATATAAAGTTTCACTTCCTTGATATTAAATTATCCACCTTCTTTTTTCCCCCATCTTAATTGATCCTAGTCACCATTATAGAGAATTAGTCTCGTACTTAATTCCTCTACTAATCCTTGAATCACTTTTTCATTCTAGATGGGCTCTCGGAAGAGGCTAAGGTTCCATTTCTTCATTTATTTCCATCCAATCCTTCTTCCCAGAACTAGTGCATTTCCTTGTAGCCCTAGCTCTCAGTAAATAATTGGATTGGGCGCCACTCTTCCTTTCTTAAACTGGGCTTTTGTTTCCAAGCGTCTTCCCAAATGAAAGCTGAACTTCCATTTCTAATCTCCCAGAAGTAGTGCTTTTGTATTACTTCTCTATAGCCCAAGCCAAATTCTATATTTCCAAACATTGAATAGACCCCGACATACTGACTAGGTCTTGCAGAGACTAGTTGGGGGCATATTTGTCTCTTTAGAGCTGGGCCCATGATGTCGGCCCTCCTTTTAGTGAGCGCCACTAAAGTTTAACTCCACTTTCTCTATTGTCCTTCTCTAGATCTTATAAGCTCGAGCCCCTCAAACCTTTTGGTTTACATATAATGTTCTAGGCTACCAACACCCATTTCCTCTTATCCTCAGCTCTTCTCCATAAAAAATTCCTTTGAATTTCTCTAATTTTTTTCAAAACCCCTTTGGGAGAGAGATTTTTTATAACATATACCCCATAATTGTTTGCAGAATGGCTTTAGTCAGGTATAGTCTAGCTACAAGGTTCAATGCTCTAAACTTCCATTGTTTAACCGCATCCTCCAAGCTCAAAACAACCTTTTCCCAATTCGATTTCTTCCAGGTTTGAATAGTTAGAGGGATACCCAAATATTTGGAAGGTATACGTTTCCTTTGAAAATCTGGGATAGCAGTAAAATTTCTCTAAATATAAATATGTGAGTTGAAGAAAAAAATCATATATTTGGAGTGGTTTATCTCCATACCTGAAGTTGCTACAAAATTGTCCAGGATATACTTGAACAAATGAGCTTCCTTCATTGTAGGGATACCATGTAACATGGTATCATCTACAAACTACTCTGGTGTGGTAGTCAGATATCCCTCATGCAATTAGAGCCCCCTAATGTTCCCATCCCTGGAAGTTGTTGAAAATTCTCTTCCCAGCCTTCCATCATTATGAAAAATAGGAATGGTGACATAGGGTCACCTTGGCGTATTCCTCGGGAAGGGAAAAATGGTTTTGCAGGAGTACAATTTAGTAGAATCAAAAAGTTGGGAGAGGTAACCAAGGCCATTATACATTTGATCCATCTATTATCAAATCCAAAGGCCACTAAAATGACCTCCATGTATTCCCAGTTGTTCTTATCATACTCCTTTGAAGGGTCAAGTTGTATTATCATCCCTTCCTTCCGAAATCTCTTTAGAGAATCGGAAATCTCATGGGGATGAATCACATTATCCAGAAATTTGCTACCTTCCACAAAGGCATACTGCTCTTTTGAGAAAAAAATAGGAAGTACCATTTTGATATGGTTGGTTGCCACTTTTGATATAATCTTGTATAACACAATGAAAATATTTATTGGTCGAAACTTTTTAGGGGTACTTGATTTTTCCTCCTTTAGAATAAGAGTGATAAACATAGATTTTAGAGCTTTAAGGATTGTAGTTGAGTCTTGGGAGTCAGCCACCACCTCAAACACATATGTGATCTTAACTATTTCCTAGTAGTCTTTGAATAATTCTATGGTAAAGCCATCAAAACCTCGCTCCTTACCATTGGGCATCTCATTTACCGTCTGGGCCACTTCTTCCATGGAGATGGGTTTGTTTAGATTCTTATTATGCTAATCTATTATCAGTTTTGGAATATGCTTTACTACCTTCTAAATGGATTATGATCTATCAAGGAGAGGCTCCTCTGAAATCTTTTGAAAGTTTGCACCAATACTTGCTTAATGTCTTGGTGCACTTCATAAGACTAACCCATCTCATCCTTTATCCCAAGAATTCAATTAGAGTTTCGGTGTTCAATTTCTGATCTGTGAAAGAATTTAGTATTATTTTCACCTTCGCAGAGCCATAGGACTCATGATTTATATTTCCATATGATTCCTTCCTGAAGGCATATTTCCTCCCATTACTTCAGAAGCTTTGTTTACTCATTCTTCCTTTCTTAGTATACCCTCTTCAATCAACACTTTCTGTAACACCTCCATCTTCAATTCCAAATCTATTTTTGCATGAAATATGTTACTGATCTATATATTATTCCATTTCCTTAGCTGGGTTTTAATATATCTCAACTTGGCCTACAATTTAAACATCTTAGAGCCCCGGATTGGGAGTGGATCTTCTCACCATTTTTTAAAATTATTCATAAATGAGGGGTGATCTATCCAGAAGGCCTCAAATCTTAATGGTGTGTTTTTAGGTGTACATAGTGTTGCAATCCTTAACACCACTAAAGAATGATCTGAGCCCCCACAGGGGAGAATATTGGCTTCCATATCCATCCCTCACATTAGCAGATCCTACAATGTTAGGAATCTATCCAACCTTGAAGCAACTTGATTCTCCCTCTGTGCTTGTTTCTCCAGGTAAAGATCCCATTACCTATCTCCATATCGATTAGATTTTCTTCATCAATGAACTTTTTAAAGGGCTTAGAATCTCTTTCAATGTGCCTTTGACTGCCCTTCATTTCTGCTAGAGAAGTGATCATATTAAATTCTCCCTCTATAATCCAGGGGAGATGGTGTTTTCTCTCTCTGAGATACTTAAGGGCCTGGATGAAGCTTAATTTTTCATCTATCCTCTATGAACCATAAACATTTGTGAACATAATCGACTCAGGGGCTCCTATTATCTGCATCTCCATAGATAGGAAAAATCTGGTGGTTTTTTCATCTACTAGATTCAAAACCTATGGGTTCCACTAGGTCACCAAGGCCCCTACAATACTATGAGATTCCACCTCTAAGTATGTGAAGCCCCTTCCTAATTTCCTATTCACTTCCTTAATCTTCTCTATTGAGCATTTTGTTTCTTGTAGGAACATAAGATCTGGCTATTCCATTTTTATCTTTTTCTTTAACAATCTTTGTTTTCATAGGCTATTTATGCTTCTTGTGTTCCATGTTACAAATTTCATTTTTAACTACAAAGATTAGGTGGGGAGATTAGAGCTCTCATCTTACTTGAGTTGATCAACATTGCTCCCAATTCCTAAAGGGCTACGTTGTTTGAATTCCTTCCTCTTTTCCTTCAAGTTTTCCTTGGTGCTAAGAGGATTTAAGATTTCGAAGCCTTGATGCCCATCTCACCATTGTATTTATGTGGTCATCTTTTTCCTCGAAGATTTTCCTCCTTATGCATAAGGTATAAGTATTATATATGATCCATATGGTCTATTAGGATGGCCTCCAAACCCTTTTTTCTCCATTGTTCCACCATATTTTGTAAGTCTATCCCTTCCCTTTCCACTATTTCATGTAGATCTAGGTCCTCTGTTCCTACTTCACTTGGGGCCATTTCGAAATCCGCTTCAAAGTCTTTACCCAAATATGGTATTTCAAAATTTTTAACAGGGTATTCTTGGGGTTCCATCATTCCTTCATCTTTGTCCTCCTCATGATTCTTGTTTTTATCTTCTTCATTACTGTTATCCTCTAGATTCGCTACGAAAGAATCCTAAAGTTATTTTTCGATGTCACTCTCCCTCCTTGATTTCATTATCGTTGTCTCTTGTTGGTGTGTCCCCTTGTGTTTGGCTTTACGAAGTCATTTGCATCCTTCTTCTCTTGTTCTTTACATTACTCCGAAGCTCTATTTGGGGGACAGTCCTTGATCATAGGCACGTGCTCATGGAAAAATATGCATAGGAAAGGAATTTGTTCATAATCGACAAGCTACAACTAGATTTCATCCTAGAATACTAGATTGATCATTTCTGGTAGTGCTCCTGACACATCCATCTCCACACAAATATTTTCATACAATGTGTATCTTCCTGGCAGTGTCGTATCTGATATCTTGAAAAACTTCCCTAATATATCTCCTATAAGCTTCAAGGTCGAGGGTATTCAATAATATAAAGGTAAGGAATACAACCTGACCCAAACTGAAAAATTAGTAAATGTGTCTTTCTCTAGAGTATAGTTATCCTTCCATTGCCGCATGTACAAGCTCGCAGAGGCAAAGAAATAGGGACGTCCATCCAGGACTCGATCCATGTCCTCCAGATTAGCACAGACCATTGTCAAAAAACCTTTGGACCATAGATGCAGTTATATCTCACCACGAGGCCTCTAGTGGTGCTTGATCCATTTGCATAACGTTTTCTTTGTGGGTCATAACCCCATGAACTTGTAGATGATATACATCCACATGCATTCCCTAAAGGCCTTGGTATAGGGAATTAATGTTTTTAGAATTATCTTCATTTTGGTCTTGCATGGGCCATCTCTTTTAGCCCCTTTTGACTTATATTGCTGATTTGATTGGTTGCCTGTGGTACCTCTATCCTCATCTCTTCTTTGAACATTCTCACCTTGATTACCTACCCCTATTGTTCCTTGACTTATGCCTGCTGGCCCTTTAGTCAAAATTCTAAAACCCGCTTTGGAAACTTTTCCTTTATCAGCTACCACATTTTTGTAGGAGGGACCCTTGCTGCCTGCCCCTCTAAACACCATATGAACCAAAACCTACCTACAAGTGCTAAGAAAACCCTAGATATCATGAGTCTTAGGTTTTTTTTATTTCACATCTTTACCCATGTGAATATCATTAAATATAATAATAATTATTATATTATTTAATTCACTTATATAAATTGATTGTGATTACATCCACTAAACCCTATATGGTTGTACAACCTTAAGAGGTCAAGCTATATAAGTTTTTTAACATTTTATTTCTATGCTAAAAAAGAAGTGAGAGAAGTGTTCCTGAATCACCATAACTTTGCTTAGTTAAAGGGTTAAGAAGGTTGGTAGTATGACAAATATTTTGAAAATTAGATAAAATGTGAGTATAAGATGGACAATCTAAGAGAACATGTTTTGATAGTGAAACCTATTAAGATTGCATAGGTGACAAATGCTTTTATCCCATGGCAATTTGAGAACTGACCAACACCTATTTTCACTATGAAGCTCATGACAATTAGTTCTTATCTTGGCAATGTTAATTTTCTTCTTAACTCCAGTCAAGAGTGAAAGATAATTTTGGTTTTCAAGATGGGATTTATTTCATCCTTATAATATCATGGTTTCTTTTTTTGCTATATCTCTTTATTTCACTAGAATTTCTCTTTAAATTTGAAAGTAATATTTTTAATATTATTTGGAATTTGCAAGATGATTTCTTCCTTTATTTCCCAATGGTCCATCCAAGACTAGGCATCTTTATGCCACCCTCATTTGAGATGAAAGTGGGGTTTTGGCTACAATTAGAAGAAATTTTAAGAAACCTCTTAGCATCCATGTTATATAACTTATTCTTATACATAAGATACTTAATCATACCCTTTCTTTCAATGGGGGAAACACTTGCTTCAATCACGAGGATATGGTAGAGAGTATTTCCTTTAATATTGAGGTTGCAGGTTATATACTAGTTTTGGATCTATTCAATGTTCTTCGATGACTCTTTATATATATTGCAACACCAAACCTCACATCCATAAAAAATAATAGGAGTGACAAGAGTCTCAAATAGAATATTTTTTTTTATCACAAATCCAAATATCTATCCACTTACAATTGTCTCCAATCCCATAATAAGCTTTCCAGCCTCCATTTATCCCTTTTTCAATGCTATAATTCCAATTGGGCTTATGATGGAAGTTAATCCCCGTATATTTGTATGAACAAACTTCCTCCAAGGAACCATTATCATAAATGAAAGTATCATAGATGATCCTTTTGGATTTAATTATGATGACTTTATTTTTGTTAATATTAACAACCATATCCATCTTAGAGAATTTTGAGTTACTTACCAAGATCATAGTGGCTCATTGTGAAAAGAAAAATATCATTAACATAAAGGAGAAGAGTTATGACCATACCATTGGGTTTGGGACCAACACAACCTGCATCTTCCAAGTGCTCTTCTAGCTTGTCAATGTATATGCCTAAATGCGTAGGGGATGAAGAACACCCTTGTTTTACTCCAATATTGAATTTAATTTCTTTAGACTAAACCTCAATGGTCCTAATATTGGAAATAACATTCTCATATAGCCTTGTCACAACAAAACTCAACTCGAGAGGAACCATTATTCCTTTTAGCCTATTTTATAGCTTTCTTCTAGGAACAATTTCAAAAGATTTTCTAAAGTCAACAAAATAACAAAAGGGATCAGTTTTATTATTGCAACATTCCTATGCAATTATCCTAAGGCTAACAAGATGGTCCATGATTGAATGATATCTCCTAAACCCAAGTTATCCTTTATCTCTTTTCCCATGGATTTTAAGTCAAATGCTAATCTTCTTTTCCAAAAATAGCTTGTACAACTAGGCTAAAATGTGGCTAATCATAATGGTGTTGCAATTAGAGGGAATGCTTTTATATCATCCTAAAGGTAGACACAATAAGTATTTCTGTCGAAGGCTTAGGGAATCCTTACTTCACTACCAAATTAAATAGTTTATGTGTGTGAGGGGTGAGGATAGGTTCTCTCATTTTAAAAAATTCTGCTTGGTAGCCTTTAATTTCCTTAACTCTTCCATGACCGATCTACTTAATCCCAAACTCATTGTGTTCCAGAGAAGAAGACACCATCCTGTATAAGGACATTCAAAATGATGTCCAAGGCATTAAAGGATTCATAGAGGTTTTTAAGGTAAATACTACTATTCTTCAAGGGAATCATATGATTTTATTTAGTCAAGTATGATTCAAAAGATTCCCCCAAAAATTTCTAGTGCTAGACTTAGAGAGGTACAATAAATATTCTTTATTTCTAATTATATAGCATATATTCTTTCTTTGAATAAGAGATTTGTGCATATTTATCTTATCAAGTTTTAAGGTTTCACTAGGAGCATTCCTAATTGCTTTTCTAGAAATTTAACAATCATTATCATACTGAGGGTTGATAGTTCTACCATTATTTTTAT
>APFE030226180.1:0-16038 GCA_000404065.3 Pinus taeda | reverse complement strand
TTATTAATTGAATTTAATAATAACTTTTAACCTTTTCATTAAACAGAAATTATTTCATTTATTTTTATTTGAATTGAATTATTATCATCTCAACTAACTTTTCGAATAATTTCCTTCCACAAGAGTTAATGGTTGTATATGTCCCGTTCATGTCATTATACTGCGCATGCTAATTTTCTTCTGTTGTTGTAAGGGTATCATTATAGTTTGGGACTTTCATTAGTGTCACATACCGTCGGTATATCTATAAATCATCGCTGACAATTTTTTTTTTTTTTCTGGGCAATACTAACTAATTTATATTAAAATGTACGGAGGAATATTACAGCAATAGACGCTTGCAGCCCAGGGCCAACTGTGGCTCCATGGGCAGCATAGAACGACACTTACAAAAGCCACACAGGGCGACATTAACAAAAGAACTTGACCTTGACTGAAGATTGACACTGAGAGACTCTAGAAAATCTGATAAACAGCCCACGCAGGGGCATTTCCGGAGCAGTCATGTAGATTGTGGCTTCTAAGAAGACTGCTGACAAAACCAGTCCATACAAAAAAAAAACAAGACAACCCTGGACCCGGGTTCTAGACTGACTGCTTCCCATCCTTCGGGGAACCGCTAACCATGAGCACAATGCAACAGACATAGAAATATATATAGGACACCAAACAAAGTCCGTTGATAAACCAAAACCAGACCTGAGAGAAAGTGTTGTGAGTGAGGAAGTCGCCGGACCGCCATCGCCTTCTGAAACTACTCCTCAGGTGTCTCCTCTTCGATTGTACATCCCGAGAAGTCTTCTGGACTTTCCATCGGAGCATCATTGGCCTTTTCCTGCGAGGGAGGCAATTCGGGGGCAAGAGAGTGCAGTGGTGGTAGTGAACATGCTGCTGCTGAAGTTCCTTCCCCCGTGGGCGACTGTCCCAATACGCTTGTTCCCTTACCCCTTCCGGAACGTTCCGCATCAATTGGAGGCCCCTCTGGTATGGGCTGCTCTCTTCTACTCTCAGCGTCTTCCTTCCTGACAGCCAAGGGCGCCCCCTCGTCATCCCTTTCTGGAGTATTGGTGAAGAGTACCGAAATGTGCGCATCGACGCCCTGATGCCCTCCAGAGCGACCCAATGAGAAAATGACTGAGCTGAAGGCAGGCAGCATAGGTTCCCCAGACTCACCACTACCCACCTGCACTGCTTGGCCCGTTTGAATTGGGGTGGCGCCTCTCCTACGATGGCAAAAGCAGCAACAACAGTGGTGATGAGAGTCCCCCGCAGGAGGGCGGGAGGGAGCTCCCCTTCCTGTGCTTCGACGACAGGGCATCCTATCTCGAACCATGAAGTCCCCCAATTCTGCACTCCCTCTCCCGACAATACGAAACCAAACAGGTTGTAGCACCCCAGAAGGGCTGAAGCATAGCACAATAGAGCCTACACCCAGGCAGCGAAGAGATGTAGAGCGACAGGCCTCTCACCAGTGCTCCGCCTCCACCTTTCCGCCAGAATTCTCTGATTGCTCCGTTTTTTCCTCACCACAGATCGACACCAAAACCAGCCAACCCATTCTTTTAATCTCATGGCCTTCAGAATTGATGGGACGGTTATTGAATGCAGAGCGCAGGTGAACCTTCATCTCAGACCGCTTCATTAAGGATGCCTGCATCCTTACCCGATCGACGGCTCGAGACATTTATGGCCACTGCGCCATCACGTGGCATCTCGTGCTTGCCATATGGCTCCCCTGCAGCGCGACGGAGGTCACCCGCATCTGGGGCATCGCTGACAAATTTTGTAGAGCTATGTATTCACTTTTATTTGATGGGACAAAGACAAAATGCACATCAAGGATCCACCTTCACAATTCCCTAGCATTGATTTCCAAGGCATCACAATCAAACAAAATTGGCATACTCCCTTCCCACCTAATTGTAACCAACTCCTTTTCCTTTGGCTAGGAGATAAGGGACAATGGAAATTTCCGCTGTACGGAAGTTGGATACGACGCTATTTCCATTTTTTATAAAAGAGAATAGGAGTTTCACAATTATAATATTAATTTATATTCTTTTAAAGATTTATTTTGATTTGTTGTTTAATATTTGGACTTTATGACATGACTTACGGTTAGTGTCCAATCTGCATTCCTATGTCTATTCTAAAATATTGTATGGCCACCTACTATTAGTGGGCATACTTTGCTTTTTATTTTTTAATTTAGTTTTATTTATATTTCAATTCGTTTATTACTAGGGTCTTAAATAATACTATTTACATTGCACTATTTGATTTAGTAAGAGAGAGTTTTGTTTTTCTTAGACTATCATTGTCATAAAAATATATTTACTTTTTCTTTTCAAATAAGGAGTTTATGTAAAGGAACTTGCAATTCAAAAGTTGATTTGTTTAGCAATATCTATGTCATTGTCTATATCATTCCCTTAAAATGGATGGTGAAATGTTATTTAACGAAATTAGATATTGGATAGCATTAGCTTTATACTTGGAACCTTATTAATGTTTATTTTCTTATGCTTTTATGAGGTGAGTTTTCTATTTCTTTGAGCTAAATCATAGAAGAAGCTATCATATTCTCATGTTTGATATAAAACTTGTAATCAAAATAAAAATGTTCATAGTTTAATAGCTTTATTATCATGCATTGCTTAATTACGAAAATGTTATTATATATTAATTATTTAAGAATAATATAGTTTTCTTTTTTAATTTAATTGATCTAATTTGATGTGATTATTGTTTATGGTGGAAATATATATTTTATTGGTTAGTTTTTGATATTCATATCATGATAAGGAATGTTGAAAATAAACACATGGTCAAGTGACAAATTCTATTATGATATATGATCATATTGAAGTTTTGTCAACTATAATAGGAAGAACCATAGGAGCATATCGGCTTCCGATTGGGTCAAGATATATTGAACTAAGATGGGTTTATGTTATGTATTATTGACATGTACATGAAATTTTGTATTACTTATTTATTCTCATTACACATTGCTATTTTATGTGTTTCTTTTAGAAGTATGTAGAAAATAAGAAACATTTTTCAAATAACCTTACACATGGACAAAGGGTTTTATGACGAAATGATGATTACTATCATGAAGAGAAGATAGAGGACATCTATTATTTCAATTTAACCTCCCTTTTCAGTAATGGGTTGAAACACACATGCTTCAATGTGTTTTTCCTAGACATTGCAATGCGTTGTTGTAAGGTTAGGTCATGGATCTAGTCGCTTACAAGGTCATTCTAAGGTGAGTGAAAAAAGGTGGCATAATTCATTCCTTATTGACCATTACTATCTCACCTATCATGAATCAGTTAGCTTAGTTATGTAACAATCATTTAACTATCTACCATCATTGAGAATCAATATTTGAAAGGTATTGGGAACATAAGATCTTTTGTACATACTAGTAGGTAGTACTTGAAGGGAATATAGGGGCATGACACCCTTGGTTTCATACACTTGAAGAGTTAAGGAGCTTATGTCTAGCTCTTAGTGTAAGGAACTTGAAGAGTTCTGAGGTTCTGCTTAGTTCTTAGTGTAGGGTACTTGAAGGGTTATGGAGGTTATGTCTAGCTCTTAGTAGATAATATATGAAGGTTTTGATATAACTTGGTATCACCCTTTTTATTAAGTTTGATTTAGTTTATGTGTCTTTTGGAGAAATGTATACTTTGTCACATTTTTTTCTATTTTATCATGGGAAATTGAATGTATTGCATGAGTGGTTTGATTGATCTTATAGAATTGTGAGCATTTTTGTAAAAATGAAAATATAGTTTACATCAAAATTTAAAAAAAAAATGTATATAAAAGGGAGTCAATCAAATGGAATGAAAATACATTTTTCCATAAATAGAAAATAGTAATTTTATTTTTATTCAATCGGCGAGGAAGAAGAGGAGGTATCTAATAAACATCTAAGAGTAAAAATAGGAGAAGAAATTAGGATGTAATGAATAATATCTATTTTATATTTGAAATAAATAATTGCTTGTGCATGGAGTGAAACATAGGTTGTTGAACAACATGTATTTAATAATTAATATATTGAGTGTTTCTCAAGAAATGGATGAATGACATGAATAATAAAGGAGGCTTAAGAAAGAAATCTTACCGCTTTACACCCTAATGATTACTAGTTGTCACAACACTTCAATAGGTACATTACAATTTCCATTTGTGGCATAGTGTTAGGATTGATCTCAATGATATGTTAGTACCATAGAGGTGGGAACTTGAACAATCTAGAAGAGCCAAACATTTTGAGTGCTAGTTTTTCTTACCATTCTCATACAACGCGCTTAAGCTTAGGGATCCATTAGGAAGAAAAAACCCATTTAGGAGTTAGTATAGTGGTTAGGTAGAAAGGAAATTATATTTTGAAAAGGATAATTGGATGTAGTACTTAGATTAATCATAGAATTAAACAATAATCAAGGGAAAGTTTTATATTACCATTAGAAAAAGGTACACAATCCTTGAAAGCTCAAGTTATAAATAAGCATCATATAACTTTTTTTTTTTTTTTTAAAGAAATTATGAATTAAATCTTTGATGAAATAATTGTAACACTCGATTGGAGTTAGAATATAAATTTCTAGCTGTTATAAAATTTTAGTGAAGACATCTTCCTTAAACGTGGCATGTCACAATATTTTTGAGTAATTTCATAAAAAAAAAAATCTTGTAGATTGAAGGAATGTGTAGTTTTTCAATTAAAAATGGCATGCCGATCTAATAATGTTCTCCTTTCCTTCATGAAAAGTGTCTATATATCTTGTGTCATGAATTTCAACTTAAAACTTTGAATTCGAGTAGTTATTAAATGGAGGATTTTCTGGGTTTTTCTTCTATGATTGATGGGTTAATATGTCCTTTCTTAGGATGAATTTTACTCACTTTTCATGTGTATAAAACCATATTATTTATTCCTATAAGTAATCATTTGACCTATAAGAAACCCCATACTAAGTAAACATGGGGAATTTCCCCTTTCGAATATTTAAATTTTACCTAGCTAAAGAAAATAATTGATTTGTATAGCTTTTATTAACGTTTCTATGCATGTTACCATGATTATGTAAGTTCTTACCATGTTAGAAATGAGTAACAGATGTGATTGTTTTAAAACATAATCTTGAATTTCTTTAAAACCTTTCTTCTTACTCCAAAATGATTGGCTACTAGCGATGATATAGAATGTTGATTAAGTTTTAATAAAATAGAATGTTGATTAAGTTTTAATAAAACGACTCTTTTAAAATTATTAAATGTATTTTGTTAATTTTAATAAACTCAACAAGGGGGAATCTTCAACTAAATCAAAATCTGCAAGAGAAATGCAAGAATGAGTCCCTTCATAAAAATTATAAAGAGAGTTACGTTCAAGAATTTATATGTAAATTTTACTCAATATAAGGGACTAAGTGATCCAGTTATATAGAATTAGGTTTGATTTGATATGGTCATTCAAGGTTATATTTTTTTTATTACTATTGATGAGAATTATTATTAGACATTGAATGATTAATGCATGATTACTCATTATGAAGTAAGGACATATCTTGATTAAATCGGTATTTAGGATAACTTTGCTAATTGTTATTTCCACATTAGTTGTGATTCAAATGTTCAAGCATTAGTCTTATGTGTATAAAGCATGCATAAAATTGAAATGGAAAAGAAATAGTCAGGGTATTGATTCCAAATGTAATTTTAACTTGTAATATTTCTAAGTTGCATGCTCTACCTTTTGTTCATGTCTTACAAGGGAATTACATAAAAAAGAATCATAATCAAAGCAACCTCTTAACTACCTAGTCTACGTTTTCTAATGAGGCCACATTACTTTTGTTGAATGGTAACTACTGTAGTTCACATTATTTAATAAAAACAAATATATTGGACCTAGTCCATGATACATTGAATAACCTCCATGATTATAACACTAATAGGTGGTTTTCAACTTCAGTTCTAAAAACTTCAACTTATAAATAAGCATCATAAAGTTTTTTTTTAGGAAATTATGAATTAAATATTTTATGAAATAATTATAACAGTGGATTGGAGTTAGAATATGGATTTCTAGATGTTATAAAATGTCACTGAAGACATCTTCCTTAAACATGGCATGTCACAATATTTTTGATCAATTTCATAAAAAAATCTTGTAGATTGAAAGCATATGTAGTTGTTTCAAATAAAAATGGCATGTTGATCTAATAATGTTCTCCTTTCCTTAATTAAAAGTGTTTATATATCTTCTATCATGAATTCCAACTTAAAACTTTAAATTTGAGTAGTTTTTATGTGGAGGATTTTTTGGGTTTTTCTTCTATGGTTGATGAGCTAATATGTCCTTTCTTAGGATGAAGTTTACTCACATTTCAAGTGTATAGAACCATATTATTTATTTCCTATAAGTCATCATTTGAGCTATAAGAAATCCAATAGCGAGCAAACATAGGGAATTTCCCCTTTCAAATCTTCAAATTTTACCTAGATAAAGAAAATAATTGATTTGTATATCTTTTATTAAAGTTTATATGCATGCTACCATGATTATGTAACTTATTTCCATGTTAGAAATGAGCAATAGATGTAATTGATTTAAAACATACTCTTGAATTTCTTTAAAACGTTGTCTTCTTACTCCAAAATGATTGGCTACTAGTGTTGATATAAAATGTTGATTAAGTTTCAATAAAATAGATTGTTGATTAAGTTTTGATAAAATGGCTCTTTTAAAATTCTTAAATGGATTTTGTTCATATTAATTAACCCAACAAGGCGGAATCTTCAATTAAATCAAAATTTGGAAGAGAAATGATAGAATGAGTCCCTTCAAAAAAAGTATAAAGAGAATTACATTTCAAAATTTATATGTCAATTATACTCAATATAAGGGACTAAGTGATCCACTTATATAGAATTATGTTTGATTTTATATGGTCATTTAAGGTTATATTTGTTGTGTTACTATGGATGAGAATGATTATTAGCCATTGAATGATTAATCGGGGATTACTCATTATGAAGTAAGGAACTATCCTCACTAAATCAATTTTTAGGATAACCTTGCTAATTGTTCTTTCCACATTAGTGGTGATTGAAATGTTCAAGCACTAGTATTATGTAAGTGAAAATGTATAAAGCACACATAACATTGAAATGGAAAAGAAATAATTAGGGTATTGATTCCAAATGTAATTTTAACTTGTAATATTCGTAAGTTTCAGGCTCTACTTTTTGTTCATATCTTACAAGGGAATTACATGAAAATAAATCAGAATCAGAACAACCTCTTAACTACCGAGTGTACATTTTCCAATGAGGCCACATTACTTTTATTCAATAGTAACTATTTTAGTTCACATTATTTAATAACGGTTGTTTTTCACACACCCCCAACCCCCCCCACACCCCCCCCCCCCCCCCCCCCCCCCCCCCCGCCCCCCATAACCCCGCCACACCCCATTACACACCTAGGGAGGATTCCAAAATTATTATCATTTACATAAATGTAGACTTGAATAAAGATAAAAAAATAAATTATTTTCTTTCTTTAAATTATCGTAAATATTAAAACATGCAAAATGATGTATATATCATTTATTACATATTTTAATTCATATTTATTCCTTGCACACACATACACACACAAGAGTTGGGGTGGGAGGAGAACAAAAAGATCACATTTTGGTTCACTAGTTTGTAGGGTTAACTTTACACCCCCCATGTTGGATACCAACACTATCAATGGATTATGTTTTAATACAACATAAATAAGGTATTATTCCACTTACTTATGATCATATTCATCAAACATGCCTTTCTTTCCGGTACCCATGTGGGGTGTAATTTTTATGGTTGATTTTTCTTAGCATAAACTGAAAATTTGATTTATGATATCCACAATGCACCTTATTTTCTCCATTTTACATTCAATCTGGCTCCATAATTCATGAAAAAGGTACCTAAGTTACACCCTTCCAAAATTTGTATTTTTTATGAAAATTTCTGCATTACTTAAAAATCTAATGAGGAATTTAAAAAAAAAGCAGTCCTTTTGCACATGCTCCTTAGTTTGACTATATGGAAAATAGTTAGGAAACATCTAAGGCATGGATGTTTTTCCTTGGAACCCAAACATCAAAAAATACTATTATATTCTCCAAAATCAACATCTAGAGGCTTGGTCAAAGCTTGGTCAACACTGACAATTTTGTGGAAAATCCCCTCTTTTAATTAAAAAAAAGTTAAATCTCTTTTAAATTTGTGGGGATTAGATAATTTTTTAAGGGCCTTGGAGGTTGGGATTCATCCCAACTAGTCCTTGAAAGTATTATTTTACTTTATGCCATGATAAATCACAACCTTTTCAATTTTAGGAATTTGTATATATAAACCAACTGTGAAGGACTTGAGGCAACTTGTTTAGTTCATAACTAGTTTGGAGGGATTTCGTATTTGAAGTTTAAGATGAGAATTGTAGATTTAATTATGTTTTTTTGATGAATAAATGAAGTATTTTAGTTTTTGTAGCTGATAGTCTTCAATAGGTGTGCTTTCTTGAAGGTGGAGGGCCCCAATAGTCAACTTGTGCCCTAACTCTTTTGTCATTCATCAAGTATGTTCACATATACATTTCCCTATAATTTTTATGTTGGCATGTCTTTCCTTTTATGTACTCTCTTAAGTAATTTTGTACATGCTTATACTCTTTTATTTGCGTGACTAAAACTATCAATAATTATCTTTTTAAGCTTGTTGTCCAAGTTTTTATTGTAGACTATTTAGAGTAGTTTAGTTTGTTATACATACACATTTCGAGTATTTTTTATACTTGTTTAATTTGTTTTCCATTTCGTTTGTTATTCATGAGAAAGAATTCATAGGATAAGTGATATGCATGATATTATCTTATTGTCGAACTCAATAGTAGATTAGGAGTAACCCTATCTTCTTCTTCGTGAACAGAAAAATACCTAATGCATCCTCAATACATTAAAATAGCATTTTCCCAAGCCGTCTTAGATTCTCATGCTTTCCTAGATCAAATATTGCTTTCATAGATGAGACAATGAATAGAAAGATGATCCTACTATTTTGATGTTGTAGATGACTAAGAGTGATCACACAATTTGGAAAAGCCCTTAGTGGATGCAAGTCCCTCATACTAGAATTATTTTGTCATTAATTTTATTTCGTGGAAATTTTCCTTCCAAATTATTTCATTTTAGTGTGATCAAAACCAACAATATATGATGGTGTACAAGATCAGAAGTGAATAGTTGTGGATTTTGGTTGCAACATTTAGGACACTAATGCATGCCTAATGATTCAACTGATTTTGAGCATATTTTTGATTCATCACCAAACTGTGTGCTTGAATTATTCTTATTTTTAGATTTTTGTTTCATGCTTTCCAAATTCAGAATTTTATAAGTTAAGCAATTAATGATCATCTAGCTTCAACACTTAGTCGTAATTTAGCATTTTATTCATGCAAATGGAAAATAATATAGTCTAAATTCCCTACATACTATATTGCACTTTTAATTCTATGATTACCCTGATTGATATAAATTTCATGTCCTAATTTATTCTCATAGATTATATTGACACCCAAAGTCCAAAATTTTTAGTTGAGAAGATATGATCAAACTCTCTCTCCTTACACACACACACACATAGTTTATTCAATTCTGGTTTATGGTCGCTAAGTGACTACTACATCCACGAGTTATAATCCGAGTAGATCCACCCACATCTACCCATTGACTTACCTGGTCAGCCCTAACCCCAAGGGCATCAAGGAGATTTGACGTTGTGACCTCCCAATTGGCAAGGTACTTAGCAACGCGAACTCGACCAATTGAGCTATCTCATGGGGATATATATATATATATATATATATATATTTATATATATATATATATATTATATATATTATATATTATATCGAAGGTTAACTCAAGTGGTTTGAATTAATATGAAAAAGTCATTACTACTCCTTTTGGTGTCTATGTTCAATGGGAGATTTTGACAATACAAATATAATCAACTATATGATTGAAAATTACCAAGTGATTTTAAAATTTTGTTACTTTATTCTTTTCATTGCTTTATAATCACTGGAATTTGAACCAATGGTGATCATTATCAAATGTGTGATGCCCCTCTAATAACCTATAATATGTCCATCTACTGAAAATATAGGAACATGAGCTGTCCCCTCATGAAATCTCAGCAATTGTTTCATCCCATGGGTGCATTTAATCCTAGGATCTTAATTATGCCTATTATGGGTACTAAAAACACCAACCTAGCATTATTATGCTAGTTCAGTTTCCTAAAATGTGTGACTAGGTAGGTCCCTCAATTCTCCCATTTGGAAGGAACTAGGAGGAACCGAGGAGGGTTGTAGCAACTATAATATGAACTAAAGTTGAGGTGCAGGGTTCCTCAAACCCCTCTTTTATGAGTATAAGGGTGGAACATCTAGCTTGAATTGAGGAGATATTCTCCCTTATCCCAGTTCAACATCTAAGAGCATATCTATCCCTCTATTTCTCCTTATCCAAGCAGACCACTATCATCACCACTTGAGCTTAAGTTTTCTTATTAGGAGCTCCTAGCTCGGTGTAGCTTGTTTGTGTTGACTTGGCACATTGGAGGAAAGTTTTGTGGATTTAGTGAAGGTGGCTAGATTGTTGGCTGATTCTTTTGTTACTCAACAACTAGTTAGGGAAGCATATGAATAGCTATAGGGGCCAAAAAACATTTGATGAGCTACATATATTTCTTTGTGAATTTCCATTGTACATAACAACTAGTATTGATATATTTCATTATACATCCATTATGTGGAGGGAGATCTACGTTTCATTGCACTTAAAATATTTAAATCTTACCTTGGGATTGGAAAATGATTTAATCATGCAAGTATCTTCACCCAAAAAACACTTTTTGTTTTAATGTGCAAGTGATAGCATAATTAGGTGTAGGTCAGATTGGTCCCTGGCATTATCATATTTTCAACCTTAAGATTTCTTGTTTATGTCAGGCGTAAATTTCCCATTAATATGGATATGAATGCAAGGAGTTTTTCTATAGATGAAATTTAATCTAGTCATACTTTGTGGTATCATAAGAGGGAGATAGATGTCAAGTCATTGATAGGTCAGAGGGTATGAGTGACAATGTCACAGTGTTATGTTGTAGAAGCAAATTTTAGAGACCATGGAATTGTTGGCATTTTGATTCTGGTATGGCTCTATGATACAGGTGTTGTACTTGATGGCAACTCACTCAAGTGGCAATGGTTTATTAAGGCTCTCAAAATGATGGAAATTAAGAGACTCGCACGTGAATGGTTCAAAAGGTGCGGACCCACAGGTTTGCCATCCAGGAGGTGCGGTCATACCCGCAGGTTACCCATTCAGAAGGTGCGGAACCCAGTTCACTCACTCCAAGGCAGAGAAGCGCGCTCACATGGGGTTTCTTATGTTTGGCCCGTGGTATTTAGCCCGCCATTTCTGATGCTATGGTTTTGGCCTGTGGTATAGGATCTATTTTAGCCCCGGTTTGGATCCCTTGTATTGGTTATTGATGGTTTTGTCCCATGGTGTGAATAAGGGCTTGACTATAAATATGGAAGGAGATCACTTGGCTAAGGCATCTTTTCAATTGAATATCTTAACATCTGAAATATTGGGTTGTCAATGTAAAATGCTTGATCTAAATCAAAGTAAATTTGAAGGTGAATCTACGAAGTCGTGATCTCTCAGGCGCATGATCAGATCTATGCATCTGACTGTCAGTGGTACATTGGAGGGTTGTTAGTTCGGTTCAAATGAAAGGTCCGCAAGTAATTCATAGTGCAGATGTGGAGGCTCGCAGTTTGGTGAAAGGTGAAGTGCGGTGGTACGCGGTCTAAAGAAAGGAACAGTGCGGGGGCTCGTAGCACGATCGAAGGTGCAGTGCGGTGATACAGTAAAAGTACGTGGTGCAACAGAGGGTACACTGCGGAGGCACGCGATGAAGCAGAAGAAGCTGTGCAGAGCAAGGTAAGAGGTACACAACGAGATACAAGGAGAAGATGCGGAGATACATAGAAGTACGCAACGCGATAAAAGCAGAAGGTGCACTAGCACAATAGAAGTACGCAGTAAGACAGAAGGCGAAGTGCGGAGATACGCAGTATAGCAGAAGGCGCTTTGCATGGATACGCAGGATAACATAAGGCTAGGTGCACAGTCACGCAGTCCAGATAAGGAAAAACTGATGATCTATATTAAAACAGTTATTGATTATATTTTATCTATTGCTGCAGAGTTCTGGGTTTATGTTTATGGTACTATCTTTCTGTTTACAACATTCTGAGAAATTGGGTGACTCTTGGTTGATTGTATAAGGAGTTTGGGTGATTTGCATGTACTTGATGACTTGATCTTCTTGGATCCAGTTTGAAAATTTATGAAACGTGGTCCTTAAAGAAGTAAAGGAGCAAAAGGGGGTTGTAGCTCCCTTCCAGGAGAGACTGGAAAATGAGAGAGAGTTGTAGCTCTCTACAGGTTGCAGCCTGTGTACTTGTAAAGGACTGCACCAGTACAAAATCATTGTAAAAGAAGTTTCTAATTGAAAGAAGATAGAGACATATTGCAGCAGGTGGTTTTCACCCACATTGGGTTTCCACCTTATATCTGGTGTTCTTTTGTGTGACTATCTGTTTTTCTTGTTCATGCTCATTATTATATACAAGTTAAATGATCAATAAATTAAGGAAGGCATATTGAAAAGAATTTGATAATACTGATTCACCCCCCCTCTCAATATTATTTCCAACAATTGGTATCAGAGTAGGTCCTTCGGTAGAAGCTTGATCGCTTGAAGGAACATCTTTCATCATGAGCAACTACGAGAGGGAAGCATCAATCAGGCCACCGTTATTTGATGGGACAAACTTCGTATATTGGAAGGTAAGAGTTACTGCATATCTTCAATCTCTTGGTACTGAAGTCTGGGATATCATAGATACAGGGTATACTTTTCCATCATCAACTCCTACAGATCTGGCTGAGAAGAAGAAATATGAAACAAATGCAAAGGCGGTGAATACTCTATTGGGATGTCTATCACAATCAGAATTTTTCGAAGTCATGCAGTATAAATCCGCAAAGGAAATATGGGACAAGATTGTTCTAAGCTATCAAGGAGATGATCAGATAGAACGACCAAAACTACAAACCCTCAGGATTCAGTATGAAAATCTCAGGATGTACAATGATGAGAGTGTGGCTAACTATTTTCTTTGTGTAGGTGAGATTGTAAATTGTATGAAAAATTTGGGTGAAGAAGTAAAAGAGGCTGTTGTGGTTGAAAAAGTTCTAAGATCTTTACCCCTAGGTTTAAATCTAAAGTTTCTGCAATAGAAGAAAAGGAGAATCTTCAAAACCTTAAAATGTCACAGTTGCATGGGATTCTAACTGCTTATGAAATGAGGAAAGGAGGACCATCAGATAGGAGAGAAGCTGCCTTCAAAGCTTCTGGCAAAGGAGATTACTATGAGCCTGGACAAATATAAGAAGAAGAAGAAGAATCGAATTTTGTTAAAAATCTTCAACAGGGCGCTGGACAATTCCGAGGTAAGTTACTATTCAAATTCTTTGCTTGTGGAAGAGTAGCTCACTATGTTGCCAAATGTACTCATAAGGATAAGATTGACAAGGGGAAAGTTCCTGTTAGATGGAACAAGAAACATAATGCAAATAAGAAAAGCTATTACACTCATGAAGATAGTGATGGACTCTCAAATAGCGATGAATATGAACGAGGTAATAACTATAAACTTCTAATGGCTTTTGAAGATGATGATTACATCGATGCTATAGATATAGATGGCTTTTATGAAGAGATTTCTAGACTCAAAAGATGTTTAGAAGAAAATAATATGATCAATGATACTCTGAAATTTCAACTTGATGGAAAAGAAAAATGTCTTGAGATGTTAGAATGTGAAATTGTTGGCCTTAGAAAAGAAATTGAGAAAAAAAAGGCCCTTAATCTTAAATTTGTTAAAGGATCTGAAACTCTGGATGAGATTATCAGTGTACAACGTTCCCCTCTAATCAAGACAGATCTGGGGTATAATGGAGAGGCATCTCAAGCTTCCACCTCCAAAAGTTATCTTGATGCAGCAAGAAGGAGTGAGCAAAGGCCTAATAGAAATCATGAGGTAAATCAGGGACAGTCTTCCTCAAGGATGAACAAAGACTATCAAGAAAATCAGGGGCATGCTACTTTAAGGACAAACAGAAGCTACAACCAGCCACAGGTAAAATCTTCCCAATTCTCTTCAAGAATGGATGGCAGTAGAAACTACAATCGGTTAGATGATAGTCACAAGAATTTCTTCAATGGCCAATGTTTCTCTTGCCATAACTTGTCAAAAGCAGGCTTCAATGTGTTGCCTATAAGAACAATCATGGAACTAGAGAAAGCTCAAAAACAAAAGAAGTATGCTGAAATCACGAGAGGACCATATAACAACTTTTTCGCCCTTGAAGTGAAATTGAATGTTCTATTTGTAATAATTTTGGTCATGAAGATTCTGAATGTAGGAGCAGGTTTTGGAAATCAACTCGGAAGGAACAAACCTCAAGTTCCAAAACTTGGAGAATAAAGGAACCGCAACCAGAAAGATGTGGGATAGCTTTATATGCAGGAGGACAGTAAAATCAATGGTACATTGACAACGGATGTTCGAAGCATATGACAGGTGATAAAGAAAAACTTGAATCATATACTGCTTTAGAAAAGGGAAAGAAAGTTTCTTTTTGAAATGATACCTCTGCAGCCATAAAAGGAAAAGGCATTGCTAAGTTGAAAGAAAAGGTCAAAGCTCGAAACGTTTTATATGTTGATGGCTTGAAGCATAATCTATTGAGTGTCAGTCAGATGTGTGATAATGGAACCGAGGTGATATTTCGATCAGATGGGTGTAGTGTTCGTGATCTTGATATGGGAGAAACTGTTATCAAAGGAAAAATAACTCCAAATAATCTATACATATTTGAATAAGGAGAACAACAATGTTATTTGAGCAAGAATGATGAACACTGGTTATGGCACCGGAGGTTGGGGCATCTAAGCCTTTCACAAATAAGGAAAGCATGCAAATACCAAGCAGTTCGTGGTCTTCCAGAAATCAAAATTCCAAACAACACCATATGAAAATCATGTCAGTTTGGGAAGCAAACCAAAAATAACTTCCCTGAGAAGGAAGGATCAACCAACAGGCCTCTTGAGCTAGTTCATACAGATGTATGTGGTCCATTCAGGACAAGGTCACCTCGAGGAGAAGAATACCTTATACTATTCATTGATGATTTCTCCAGGATGGTTTGGTTAGGACTTATGAAGCACAAGGACGAAGCATTCGAAAAATTCAAATCCATCAAGGCCTTGGTTGAGAATGAATCAGATTACAAAATCAAGTGCCTCAGGTCAGATAGAGGTGGGGAGTTTACCTCAAATGAATTTTTCGATTTCTGTGAAGAAGATGGAATAAGAAGGGAATTCTCCACAGCTAGGACTCCTCAGCAAAATGGAGTAGTGGAAAGGATGAACAGAACAGTCCAACAAATGGCTCGAGCTATGCTTGATGAATCTGGAACTCCCGCAACCTTCTGGGGTGAAGCTGCATATGCTGTTGTTATTCTCAACAAAACAAATGTCCGAGTAAATAACACTCAAACTCCGCATGAGCTCTGGTATGGTAAGACTCCTTCGGTAAAGCATTTCAAAATATTTGGGAGCAAATGCTATATTAAGAATACTGATGAACAACTTGGAAAACTTGAACTAGAGCAAATGAAGGAATTCTTCTTGGTTATTCCCCCTACAACAAAGCATATAAGTGTTATAATAAAATACTTGGAAGAATTCTTGATAGCATTTATGTAGTGGTTGATGAAAAAGGATACATCCCTAGGCAAGTAAATC
>APFE030226179.1:0-13137 GCA_000404065.3 Pinus taeda | reverse complement strand
GGATCTGAAGGGGACTGAGACCCATGCTACGATTTGGCAAATTTTTGTAAGCAAACTCTGCTTGCGCTAGAACTCGGTCCCACATATGTGAATTCTCCCTGACTAAGTTTCGTAACAGGTTTCCCAAACTTCTGTTGACAACCTCTGTCTGCCCGTCGATTTGCGGGTGATAAGCAGAAGTGTAGCTTAATTGGGTGTTCATTTTTTTCCATAAGGTACGCCAAAAATGTCCCGTGAACTTCACGTCCGTGTCCGATAGAATGGTTGTTGGTAACCCGTGTAACCTGACAATCTCATTAAAAAACAAGTGGGCCACGTGAGTGGCGTCACTATTTTTCCAACAAGGTATGAAATGTGCCATTTTTTAGAAACGATCCACCACTACCATCACTGAATCATAACCTTTCTGCGTTTTTGGCAGTCCTAAAACAAAATATAGACTAACTGAATCCCAAGGTCTGCCTGGAACAGGTAATGGCGTATATAATCCTGTGTTCTGGCTATGTCCCTTCGCTAATTGACACACCTTACACTTCATCACAAAACGTTGTATGTCTCGTCGCATTCTTGGCCAAAAATAGAAATGACTAAGTTGCTCCAGCCAAACCCCCATTGTGTTTTTCGTGAATAATGTTCTCCCTCATGGAACAGTTGGGGATACACAATTGTCCTCCCTTAAATAGAAATTTTTCCTGTATATTGTAATCTAACCAAGGACTATTACCCCTTATCAAAGGGTTCTGGCACTCCTCATAGGCTTCTCTGAAATCTGTATATGTTTTGTAAAGATCTCGTAAATGTTCAAAACCCAAAACCTGTACATCACTCTCCTCCAAAAGTAGATCTTTTCTACTTAATGTGTCGACCGCCTCGTTTGCTTGTCCACTAATATGTTTCAGCACAAAATTAAAACTCTGTAAGTACTCCACCCATTTGGCATGTTTATGATTGAGTTTGTGCGGCTGCATTACATATTACAATGCAGAATTGTCTGAAAACAACACGAACTCGTTCCCTAACAAATAATTCCTCCAGTGTCTTAAAGCCTGTACCACTGCGAAAAATTCTTTGTCATATGAGGAGTACTTCTACATACTCTCATTCATATTTTCGCTGAAAAATGGTAGAGGCCTGTCCTCCTGACTAAGTACAGACCCGATCGTTGTTCCTCTAGCATCACAACATAACGGAAATAATTTCTGAAAATCTGGTAGCCTGAGAATCGGTCTTTCCGTAATCTTCCTTTTCAATAGTTGAAAACTTTTTTCTGCTGCTTCTGTCCATCGAAAAGATTGGCTGACCTTTTTCATGGTCTCTAACATAGGAGCACAAATTCCGCTAAAATTCTTAGTAAACTTTCTCTAGAAACTTGCCAATCCATGGAAACTACGTACCTCAAATAAATTTTTCGGTGACGGCCAATTTACTATTGCTGTTATCTTTTCCGGATCCATTTTTAATTCGTTTTCTGCTATCACAAATCCCAAATAAATTATTTCTCTTTGCAGAAACGTACATTTCTTTAAATTTATTATAACTTGTTCTGCTGTAGTTTTTCCAACACTTTGCGCACATGCCAGAAGTGTTCTTCTTTCGTCTTGCTGAAAATAAGGATGTCATCTAAATAAACTATTACAAATTCCCCAATATACTCCTTCAACATCTCATTCATGAGCCTCAGGAATGTGTTGGGTGCATTGCTCAACTCGAATGACATAACCAGCCATTCATATAATCCCTCATTTGTTTTAAAAGCTGTTTTCCACTCGTCTCCTTCTCGTATCCGAATCTGGTGATATCCGCCTTTTAAGTCTATTTTTGAGAAGTAAGATGCCCCACTTAAACAGTCCATCATATCATCCATATGCGGTAACAAAAATCTGTACCGGATGGTGATTTTATTGATGGCCCTAGAATCGGTGCACATCCGCCACTCTCCTCCCTTCTTGGGGGCGAGGACTGTTGGCACAGCACATGGGCTCAAACTTTCTCTGATTAAACCTTTGTCCAATAGTTCTTGCACCTGTTTCCTGATTTCCTCATTATCCTTGGGGCTCATTCGATAGGTTGCTTTATTTGGTTTGCTGTCTCCGGGTATAAAGTCAATATGGTGGCTGATACTCCGCTTGGGGGGTAACTTGTCTGGCAAGTCGTCCACTACAATATCTGTAAATTATTCCAACATTCACTGTATTTCTACGGGTAAATCTGTTATCTATGTATGTAATAGGAATGTCCTTGTCTTTTTTACTACAGCATAACTTATTTCACTATTCTCAACCTGTTTTAAAAATTGTTTTCCGCTCATTAGCAATGCTTTGGTTTCGTTTGCTTCAGCTGTTTCCTTCTTTTCTCTGATAGGCACAAGGGTATGCCTGACCCCATCTTTCTCGAACTTATAACAGTTCATCACTCCATCATGTGTCACCTTCCTATCATATTGCCAAGGCCTGCCCAATAATATGTGACATACGTCCATCGACATGATCTCACAAATAATTTTATCCTTATATCGACCTATTTAAAATTCAACCTCACTTTGCTTGTCGACCAGTAACTGGTGCCCCTTTTGTAACCATGAAACTCTATACGGAATGGGGTGTTTTAAACGCTTCAGCCCCAACTTTTCCACCATTTCCGTGGATACCAAATTGTCCGTACTTCCACTGTCGATTATCATCTTACAACACTTACCCTGTGATTTGCAAATTGTCCTGAATAGAGCTTTCCGCTGCATCTGTTCGACACTCTCATCAACTGGTTTCAGTAATACCTTATGCAGCAATAAGCTTCTCCCGTTTCTGGGGCATTTTCTGCCTCTTGAGGGGGTGCTGTCGTTTCCTCTGGTTGCGCCACATACGCGTCTCGCTGTCCAGCTGAATCTATTTCTGGGCACTCAAACGAACGGTGCCCCCACTTGTGGCATCTATAGAATTGATAACCAGTTCCCCTTCCACGGCCATTTCCTCTGCCGCATTGGAACGATCTGCCACCTCTTGTTCTGTCTCCTTTTTTTGTTGTTCCCGAAGTCCTCGAACTGCTAGCTTCCTCGGTGTTGCTGGCAGTCCGGCCCCTGCCATAGAACTGGCCTCTCCCTCTGGTAGACCCTCGTCCTCTACGGGCATTCTGTCTTCGGTTAATTTTCTCCTCTGCTTTAATTGCACTCTGGTATGCCTCCTCAGTATTATTTGGAGAAAAAATACTTATTTCATCCAAAATATCCATCCTCAGTCCATTAACATATCTGGCTGTCCTTTCTGCCGTATCCTCTGTATATCCGGCTCACAAATTCACTTGGTAGAATTCTTCTATATACTCTTTCACAGTCAGTCCCCTCTGTCTCAAGTTCTGTACCTGTCTATGTAACGCGATTTGATAATCCCTTGGCAGAAATCTACCCTTCAATTTATCAACCATCCTTGTCCAAGTTTTAATCGGTGTTTTGTTCAACCTCTTCCTCTCATTCTGGACACTATCCCACCACAAAGCTGCGTGTCCTTTCAGCTTTGTTGCTGCAAATTTGACTCTACGGTCTTCACTAACTTCCTCGCATTCAAAATACTTGTCCATCTCACTAATCCAATCTAAAAAAACATCAATAGACAAACTACCATCGTATGTCGGGAGTTCTGGTTTTGGTCTGTTGTTCGACAATAAGATAGACTTCAGTAATTTCACTTCTACTGATTCACCTTCAGGTCCATCTGCTGCCACTTCTACTTCTTCTTCACTCACATCGCCCATTTCTGGATCTCTTCTCCTACCCGCCCCTACTGCTTCCAAACGAGTAGTAAGAACTGTGAGTTCTTCTCGTAATGCCTCATCTGCCATTCTACGAGCACCTCGGCCTCGTCCTCGTCTACCTACATCCATTTTTTTTCAAATCTCTTTAACTCAATTCTCTGATACCACTCTGGTGTAACCCAGCCCAAAGGGCCTACACTTTACACTTTACACGCGGAAGGAAAATGTATACGTGGAAAATAAAAATCTTAACTGTGTTTGTCTGTGGGATTTTTATGTGAGTTGGTAGCTGGAGAGTTAATGCATGCAGTAAATATTTGTACTCTGTCTCGAGACCGCTCCCGCTTGCCCTTCGCGCCTTAACCCTTGTTCATTATGGCATGTTCTGGATTGTTCATTCGTTATTTCCGCTCTGAGGTTATCTGTTCCGGTCGAGGATTTTGGGTTTATTCTATAGAATGCTATATACTTTACTCTGTTGGTATGTGCAACTCTTTGTACGGGAAAAACTTGGCCCCTCCTCTATTCAACCTGCTTGAAATTTTAATGGAAATGGCATTTGGTTTTCATGGCTATTCGGCTCGGTTCCGTGGTTTGACCTCGGTGAGTATTTCTGTTCTTTCCTTCCTTACATGCGCGGATTTCTTAAGGTATTTGTTAAGCACTTGTTGCTGGTTGTTATATCTTGCTGTTTGTGTCTATCTCGTTGTTCTTGGTCGAGGTTTTGTAGCCGTTTCTGGAAATCACTGTGGTTTTGTTGTGTTTTCTTGGAACCTTGTTGTCTTTGGTTCGAATCTAGTTTGGTATTATGTGCTTGTTGTTGGTTGGGTCTCTCACAGTGCAGCATTGTATTTGCCTTCGAGCACAGGACTTTTTGGGCGCGCGTCCTTTGTTTGGAATAGGTAAATACTCCTGTCCCTATTTCAATCTTGCTCGGCTTCTCTTTCTGGAACTAACCCACTTTGTTCCTCTGGTATACAGTCACCCAAATTCTTCAAGATGTCACACGGTTGTATTCGGCTTCGCTCTCCCAGGTAATTTCACTGTATTTCTAATTCTCCAAAGGCGTTCACACTTTTTCTTGGAATTCCCCTCGCTGCTTTCGTTGTAATGTAGATGGGTTGATGTTTGCAGGTCGCTGTTGGCAACCTGGGCCGCGTATCCTAGAGTATTTATCTTGTACAGTCGCTTATTTTCTTGGGTAGGCCTCAATAGCAAACGTCTGGTTGTAGTTTTGCTTAATGTTAAGGTTCTGTGATCTTGCTCAGGTCCTTCGGTCGCTGTATGAATTTAACTTGGTTGTATTTCTTTCATTTGCTCCTGTATTAAGTTTTACAAGAGATGGGAGTCGTTGTCGGTCGGTTTTGTCAAACCCTAGTTCAGGGTTTTCTGGTTTATAAAGTTTTTCCCACTATATGTCATACTTTACTCTATGTATGGTAGCGGACTTTTTTTTCTCAATGGAGTCGTTCTAGCTTTAACAATAGTCACTGTATTTGTGGTCCTTCGACTTTATAAAATGAAATTTATGAAAGGAAAATAAAATATACAACGTCATTACCTCTTTGCATTTGTATTCCGCCTCTGTTTTGTGATTGCTCTTTATGACTTTGAACACTGGAAACGGTTGACTCTTGTAAGCAATTTCTTCACCTTTGGTTTTTGGGTGTTATATGTCGAGATTCCTATTCGACTGTGTGCGAAAACAATGTTAAATAAATGTATGGTTGTGTGTCATTTCTGACTGTAGATTACTGAGACTTCATCCGGTTGTTTAATATTTCACTGTGATTCATATTTGAATGCTTGCAACAACAATTTGATAAATATTATTTGTATGGTAGTTTATCAGGCCGTAAAGAAAAAAAATTCATTTGGGCAAATATTAATAAAGATGATACAGATGGACAAATAACTTTCTTTTTTGAATGCTTCTGACTGTCTCTATTTCTCTTCTCTTATCATTCAACTGAACCCTCTCCTCTTACATTTGATTTGTTTATATTTCTCTATTTTCAGTTGATATTTACAGTTAATCCAACTGATATAGAATATGGTTACAGAAATACTATTTTTGTTAATAATTATAATCACTTGGCACTTCAAGACTTGGAGGAACAGTTGGTTCTTATTTCCCTAATTTAGCGGACCATTCCTTAACTAATAATTGAGCTACAATAATTCTAACTGAAGTAAAAAGAGATGTCTAAATTCATTGACTCTGTAAAACAAACTAAAAGAAAAATTATTACAGTAAAAATTTAAACAATCCAATCGAACAATAGCCTTTGAACCTGGTTGGAATTTTGCCAAATTACGGTGAGCAGGATGCTCCTGCATCAGGTATGAACGTAAATTGCCTTGTAACTTGTTTGGTGCTATTCAAAAGAATTAAAGGATGACGTTGCGGGGAAATGAATGAAAAAATGAAAGAGGTGGTTGACACTGTTGTTGTTCAAAGTCAAAACCTACCTCGCTGAAGAGGTATGTAGAGATGACTTTTCTTTAGCCATTTTTATATTGAATTTAAGGCTCTGCTTCCTCAATAATATCTATCAAATTTAATTTTTCCTTCATTGCCCCAATTTATCCTTTGTGAATTCAAGCACGACTGGGACTGGGTTTTTAAATGATTTCTCATAGCTTTGTATTTGGTTTTCCTCTATAACCTCTTTTTTTTTTATTAGTTTAACCCATTCTTGTTGTGTATTGTGTTCTTTGTTTGTTGGGTTTTTGTTTTTTCTCTACTCACTTATTGTGTATTGAGCCATTTTTATATTGAATTTAAGGCTCTGCTTCCTCAATAATTTCTATCAAATTTATTTTTTCCTTCATTGCCCCAATTTATCCCTTGCAAATTCAAGCACGACTGGGACTGGGTTTTTAAATGACTTCTCATAGCTTTGTATTTGGTTTTCCTCTATAACCTCTTTTTTTTTTTTATTAGTTTAACCCATGGTTGTTGTGTATTGTGTTCCTTGTTTGCTGGGTTTTTGTTTTTTCTCTACTCACTTGTTGTGTATTGAGCCATTTACATTGGTCATGGATTTAAGAATAGGTTTCCTCGTCAATAATTTTACCCTTGTGCATCGGCCATGGATTTAAGCCTCTGTTTCCTCTTCAATAATTTTACCTTCTACACCAGACATGGATTTAAGCCTCTGTTTCCTCCTCAATAATTTCTATTGTCGTTGTGCATCAGCCGTGGATTTAACCCTCTATTTCCTCCTCGGTAATTTTTGTTTCCCTTGTACTATGTGCACTAGCCATGGATTTAAGCCTCTATTTCCACCTTAGTAATTTCTATTTCCCTTGTGCTATGTTCATCGGCCTCTATTTCCATTTCCTCCTCAATAATTTATATTACCCTTGTGTCGCCGTGTGCATCTGCCATGGATTTAAGGCAGAGGCTCTGTGACTTACTATTTCTTATCAGTAATTTATTTCAGCTTTTAAATTAATAATAATCTCTTTTGCGTCAACTGGGAATTCTCTGTTATATATAACACTCTTTCGCTTCAATCCTCCGCAATCAGTTTCGCATCAATTGGGAATTCTAGTTATATATAGCCCTCTTTCGCGTCAATTGGAAATTCTCTGTTATATATAACCCTAGCCCTCTTTCGCTTCAATCCTCTGCAATCAGTTACATTACATTACAGCCTTCGCCTTCTTTGAGATTCAACTCAACAACCGCACATTTACCATTCCTACTATGGTCTCTGGTATTAGTTAGTCCGCGTAGATTTGAAATGGCGGTCCTCTACCATTCGTACACGTTTTTCTGGGAGATAGTTAAAGCTAGATAAAATGAAATTTATCTCTGTTACTTTTAATTTCACACACTGGGTGGAGAAGCCTATGGTAGGTTTTAAAAATAAAATTAATTGTATCATCAAAATAACTCTCATCTTATCTCATATTTTATCTATTTACTATGTATTTTTTGTTTTGTCGATTAATTTTCTTTAAACTCATACCCATGAAATTACATTTTTTTAAGGTAGATTTTACTTTGCAACTTTTATATTTAAAACATGTCATTTCACACTTCAATTATCATCCATTCATATCATAACACTTATCAAAACTGCATTTAAACCAAAATGCACTGACTTTTTAAATTCTTTTAAAAGTTCTCCACAAACACAATGTTACACAATGCATTGAAAAACGCCAAATATCTCTGTAATTAACAAACCATTTGTTTTTTATTTGCTATTCGTTAGTTTTTTAAGCTTTTTTTCTTGTATTGCATTGAATTATTTAGTTTTTTTATATTTTTTACTTATTCAAAATTGTATATATATGTTTGTGCTTTTGAAAATGTTTTATGTATTTATGCTTATATTTTGAATTGAAATTGTACCATTTTTGTTTGTTTATTTGAAATTGTGTAAGTGTGTATTTAGTTGAATTGTGCATTTTCTTGTTTAAAAGATAAAACATCATGAAAAGTACACATTGTTTGCATTGAGGGTTGTCATGAATAATATGTCACAGAGACTCACAAATTGCACATATGCTAGTTTTAATCAACATATTCTCCATTGATTATCCCCATATGCTAGTTTTAATCAACAACGTTTCATGATTTCTTCCTTTCTACTCAGTTAATTTTTTTATATATTTTCCTCGTTTTTAACTAGAACCATTTTTATTTCTTCTATAAGGGTTCTATCAAGTAGGGGAAATCTTAAGGATGGTTTTTTTTTTTATTTTTTTTTTTATAAACCTTGGTTATTCTTACTCCTCCCTATTATGCATAATATAACATGTTTGGTTATGTTTTCTTAAAAGTATTTATATTCCTAATGATTTTTAAGCTAAAATATTTTTATAGTATAAATTTTGGGCAAACCATATTTAGATAAAATAAAAATTAACAAATTGTATTCTTTTGAAAATCATAGAAAATTAAGCCACTCTAAATGTTAGCCCCAAATTTTTTTTATACTACTTGGTATCTAATAATTGAATATCTTAGTTAGCTTCCTCCCAGTTATGAAGAAGATATATATTTTCTCCCTTCAGGAATTTATCAAGATTCGTGTTTTTCAAACAATCTTTGTCCTACTAAGAGCTATTATACTATCCTTCACTACTCTCTCTATTTTCTCTATTCATACATGTGACCCTTGTACATCAAGGGTGATTAAATTCCTTTTCAGTGAGAACTCCGAGATATTCTTGTGTTATACTTGACTACATCAACCATTAAATATGATAACTCATACTCTACCAAACATACGTGGGATTCAACATTTTACTTTTTTTATGGGCCCATATTGATGGAAAGTTATTTCCAATTTCACCTTTATTATATTTTTCCTCCTATTATTGTTAGGATAAATAGCGCTTACCTAAAATATTTGATTGTTTTATGGTCCTTAATGATATGTTTATTCCCTCTTATCATAGCATTCATAAGGTAAATCCTTCATCTTTATTCCAATTTGGAGATTCTCGGAGGAATATGGATGTGCAGAAAGCACTAGAACTTCTATCTATATCCCATCATTTCTTCTAAAATGTCCTCTCCTTCCTCCAATAACTCATCATCTTCATCATCCCAGCACATGAGATCTTAGCAAACAATCTTCTTCAAAGATCTGCAAGTCTTTCTTTTGCAAATTTAATCCTCACTCCAAACCCTTCAAAGTGTTTTCCTAGCAATCTCCTATTGGAGCTACATTTTTCTAGCAATATCAACAGTTATAAATCCAATTTAGTGGAGTTATTACTCTCTCAGATAATTCCATGTGGTCATTTTCTAGTTAGAGGTTCCTTCTAGGACGTCCAAATTTTGAATTTAAACTTTGTTAAAAGGTTTACACTAAAATGCTATTTACCTACTCACCACATGCATTCCAACCACACAATATCCTTTATACATGAATTCCATTTTTGCAACCCTTGATAATCACATAAGTCTGAATTGTATACAGGAGTTATTGCTACTTTCTTCTCACGCCATAGCTAACAAACTTTAATACAAGTGTTTAATTACTCTTATTACCTATCCAAAGATTTCCTCTTTTTTGAAGTTATAGTCATTAAGAACCCTTTAAATCCTAATTAGAAGTCTTTAAATACATGTACCACCTCTCTCTTGCCAACTTATTCAAACTAGACTTCCAGTCATAAAACAGTTATATATAGAAATAAGGAAGTAACAAAGAGTGTAAAAATTCTTGTGTAAGGAAGATAAACGAAAGCATTGAAGAATCTTTTACCAATTTGAAATAAAATTACAAGCATGGATATTTCTTAGTGATTTCTACATTTCAAATAAATACATCAAAAATAGAACTAAGATATTTTAGTTGTAGGATGCTAATTGGCCATAATTTTAATGTGGCTTACAAAAAGAAAAAAATTAGTATACTAGGTCTTTATTCCACACATCATATTCTCTTATATCTAGGTTTCACAACATAATCCCACAACTTCCCCATGGTAATTAAAATTATTTTACAATAAATAATTTCATAAAATTAAATTTTTATCATTAAATTTATAAAATGAGTAAATAAAACCTTATAAAATTTTATTATTCTTTTAGATATGAGCGAATAAATATATAAAAAATATATTTTAAAATGTAATTATGATATTTATATTCTTTTTTATAAAATGTCATATTTTGTAAGAGAATGTTATTTGTTTTTTCAATCTGTAAAAGTTTACTCTTTCCTTTTTGAATTATAGCACTAATTTTTAATTTACAATATGATGGTAGTGATACTAAATAATGACCAAACACATTGTTGGTTTTTCATAAGTTATCTACATTTCATTTTGGAATCTATTTTTATTCTATATATGAAGAAAAAGATTGGGGCAACTCATAGAATGGAATCAACCTTCTAAATTTGAGGGTCACCATCCTACATTTTTCTATTTAAACAATAGTTTATTTTTATAATTTCATTTTGTAATTATTTATTTAAACCAAAATTAAACCGTTTGCTTCTTTTAATTCACCTACTTAATTTTTTTCGTATTTAAGAAAATCAAAAGTAGGAAGCATAATTGCATTGTTAGGTTTTGGATAGAAAACTTCAAGTGTTGGACATTGTGAGTGGATAAAGGAGATAATTTCTCTTCTTTTGTTGGCATTCTTTACATAATTTCCTTGTACAAAGCCATATCACTTCATGTAGATTTCATAGCATCGCAAGGTCTGTGATTCCTATTAGTTTCCAAGGTCGTGTGGAATTGTTTTAAGAGCAAGCTCAATTGATCATTTGATGGAATATGGTAGCACAATTAGTAAGTTACAATGGAAGTGATGGAGATGGGATGCTAATCTCAATGTCGTTTCCTCAAGGTATGACACTGGAGGTATGCAAGGAATTCTTGTGAAATTTAATTATCTTAACATTGTTGAGGAAAGCCTCCTTTCTCATTATTGTTTTAAAGTTTAGTTTAGAATTTTTGTTCTAGAATGTTCTAACCTATTTAATTCTCCATACTTACACGTGTACACCACACTAAAATTGTAGGTTCACTTAGAGAATACCCTCCCTACATTAATTTCCAAGGAGAATTTCAAACAAGATGATTTTTTTCTTTACAACTATTTTTCTCCTTCTCTTCTCCTCTGCCTTTTACACATTCCTCTCTTCCCCCTCTAACCCATCCTCCTTACCGCCCATCCTGCCCCTTCTTGCCCTCCTCATCTGCCTCTTCCTTCTCCACCTCTACCATCAACCTTCTCACCCTCGCCCTCCACTCTGCATCCCCTGGTGCCTCTCTCCTCCCTAACCTTCTCCTCCACCTATGCGTCTTCCCCCTCGACCTCTTTGTTTCCCTCCTCCTCCTCCACCTCCCACCATTTCCTCTTCCACCTCCTCCTCAGCCTCCCCCCTACCTCCCCATCCCGCCATACCTCTCCTCCTCCACCTCTTCTGCCACCTCTTCCCCCATCCTCCCACTCCTCCTCCCAGCATCTCCTCCACCTTCACCTCCCTCGCCTCCTCCTACCCCTCCTCATTCACCTCTTCCCCCTCGATCGCTTCCTCCCCTTTTCCCTCCTCCAACCGTACCACCCCTCCCAACCCGCCCCTCTTCCCCCTACTCACCCCCTCATGCCACCTTCTCTCCCTCCCCCTTCACCTCCTCCTCTGTCGCCCTTCTACCTCATCCATTCCCTCTCCTCTGAGTCTCGCCCCCACTACACCTCCTCTTCCACCTATTGCCCCTCCGCCTCTTCCACCTCTTAGCTCTTCTCCTCCTCCTTCACCACCCCCACCTCTGTCTCATCCTCCTCCTCTTCTTCCACCTCTTCCCCCCTCCTCCCAATCCTTCACCTCACACCTCCTCCAACTTCACCACCCCTGCATCCTCATACCTCTCATCATTCGCCTATTCCTCCTTCGTTGCTTCCTCCCCTTAGACGTCCTCTAACCGCCCCGCCCTAACCCCCCAACCCCCACGTCATCCCCTCCTTACTAACTCCCCCTGCCTTCTCCCCTTCCCCCTTCATTGACCGTTCCACCTCATCCACCCCCCCTCATTTGCGTCTTGCTCCCACTCTACCTCCTCCTCAACATCTTTCCCCTCCACCTCTTCTGACTCTTATCTATCCTACTCCTCTTTCACATCCCCCAACTCCTCCTCCTCCTCCTCTACCTCTTTGTCCCTCCTCGAATTCATTCCCCTCCATCCTTCCCTCTGACTCTGTCTCGCCCTACTGCTCCTCCCCATCCTCCCCCACCTCTTCCTCCTCTGCACATTTCGTCTCTTCTATATCTACCCCTCCTCCTCCCTGCACCATCCTCCCTCTCCGCATCCTCCACTTCCTCCTCTTCCTCCTCCCTATCCCACCCCTCCTCCTCCCACTCCATTGCCCCCACATCCTCTTCATCCTCCTCCTCCCCCTCCTCCCCCACCACTCTACCTCTTCTAGCATCTCCCTCGTCGCCCTCTTCCTCCTCCCCCTTGTTGCCCTCTACTCTACCTCTTCCGGTGCCCCGCCTACCCCCTTGTGCCTCCTGCCCCTCCACTCCTCTTCTTCCAGTGCCTCCTCGCCCACTCTACCTCCTCCCTATCCTCCTCCTCCTCCTTCAACTTATCTCCCACCCTCAAACCTCTCCCCCTCTCCCTCAACCTCCCTCCTCTCTCACACCAGCACTCTACCTCCCCATCCTCCCCCGCCTCCTCCTACCCCTCTTCCTCCTCCTCTGCCTCTTCCCCCTCCTCCTCCTGCTCACCCCTCCTCCCACTCCTCCCCCATCATCCTCTCTCCCACACCTCCTCCCCATCCACTACCTCATCATCCTCACTCGCCACCTTCTCCTCTTCTGCCTCTTACTCCCTATCCTCCTTCTCCTCCTCCCCTTCCTTCTTCCAACCCCCTCTTCCACTTCCCCATATCGCTCCACCCCC